>JAVJIF010012407.1:0-133065 GCA_038442645.1 Agave tequilana
AAAATAAGATTCACTTTCCATCGCCACATCAAGAACCTGACATTAAACAAAGGGGAGATTTGAGCTTGAATATCTCCCCTCTCCTGTAAAAGGATTATTGATCTGTTATAATTTTTCTTTACAACCAAATAAAGAATTTACACACACCCTTAATTTTCCCACTAAACAGCAGCTCTCTTGTTTTGCCAAGACGCGAGCCAGAGAATGCTGAAGAGACGTGGTCTTCAAAGTGGAGACGTAGCTCTCACTTTGTCGAACTAATGCAAATTTCGAGTTGGACATGCGGACTTCTCTTTGTTGTAAAGACGCAGCTTTGAATTATTGGGAAGACGCGACCTTGAATTGTTAGAGTAGACGCGGTTCTGAATTGTAGGAGAGACGCAACCCTGAGTTGATGAAGGGACGCAGCCCTTGGCCATCGAAGGGACGCGTTCTTCCATTTGTTAAGGGACACAACCTCGACGGTTGAAGAGACACGATCTTCATTTTATTGAGGGAACGCAGCCTTCAACTTGTTGGAGGTGACGCGGCCTTCATTTTGTGAAGGGACGCGGACTTCAAAACATAGCCAATTGAAGCGTCACTTGCAGTTATAGAGACGCAGTTCTGATGACGCGACTGTCTATGCGCGAAGATCTCACTGGATCTTTCAAGGCAGAACCGTCGTAGACGGTTGGGGATGCGTGTCCAGATTGAAAATCCAAACGACGTTAGGATTTCTCGGGACAAAAATCCACGTGTCATACTCAGACTAGATTTGAGATTTGCGTCGCGAATTAAGGCTATTAATTGGCCTTTAAGAATGGCTTTGATTTTTATGTCGTTAATTACTGGCAATTATCGAGCTGATAAATAGGCCATGAGTCTCTTAACAGTCATTCATCTCGACTGTTTTCCTTCACGGGTATGTGCTCTGAAGAAATTTTAGACTATCCTCTTCTCCGGGCATGCATCCAAAGAACTTTCAGAGTTCTTGAAAGAACCCAAAGCTTTAATACTTTCTTGTAATCTTCTTCAAAGATTATCACTGTTAAGTGATTTCAAAATAAAAAAGCATCTCCTCTGGTGCTTTCATGGTCGTATCTTGACAGATGTATCCACCCTCCAGAGAAGTTTTTTTTAGGTAGCAAATAGCCTTCGCCATAATAAGACTTTGTTCTCTTATAGCTCTAAGATCCAAGCGTCCATACTTTGTTTCTTAATCTCTTCCTGAAATTTTTGAAACTTCTGTATTGAAGTTTAGACAGTCAACTTGAGATCCATGCGTCCATGCTCTGCAAAACGCGATTTTCGCATTATCTTGATGAAACACGAGCTTGTAGATTTTCGAGTCCCAAGTTCTTCAGACACAAACATGGTGAACTCCGCGTTTTGAGGCTTGAAACGCGAGTTTTGTATATGAGACTCGCGTTTGGAGTTCATGACTTCGAAAATTTTAAGACTTGTATCTGCTCTTTTGAAGTCTCCAGACACGAACGTAGCGAACTCTACGTCTTAAAAGCCCTATACGCTCTTTTAAAATCTTAGACGCGAGTGTGGCGAACTCTGCGTCTTGATGTCTTAGACGCGGATCTATAATATCTGCGTCTGGAGTTCATAATTTTAGAGAGTTTTAAGACCCGCATCTGAGCCTTTAATATATGCCCCATGTTTCAATCATCAGACGCAAGTCTAAAATCAGGCTTGCATTTGGATTTATATTTTCTATCTTTGCAGAGCGTGGTAAACTCTGCGTCCATGAGATTCGCGTCTGAAGTTCATGACTTCAGATCCGCGTCTGTGTTTCTGGATTCTTATTTTCTGTCTTTGCAGAAATTTAACCCTCAGATTTTTCTTCTTGCAGGTTGTGGCTATATCGTTGGTGTTGGTTCCAGTTTCTTTGCCGTTTCATTGAGATAGACATAAAACTACCAGTTCGTTCGATTGGCGACCACTTGAAGAGTCAGAACTTCTGTCCAAAGGCGAGAAAGATCCGCGCGGTTCTCGATACACATCAAGATATTATTGGACATGATACACCAGTAAAGTCTCGAATCCTTTCTAATCACAATGAGCATGGCGCATTTGAAGGTCACGGGAAAGAGGACGTCACTAGTAAGTCTCGGATCCTTCCTTTACCAATCTTGTTCAAAGAAGTGACAACAACGAAAAACCTGCTCATTAGATGACTTTCTGATGGTGGAGCTTCCCATTAAGCGAAGGATTACAGCCATGTGAAGACCTTCGCACCAGTTGAACGGGTGGAATCCGAATGCTCCCCTACATTTTGACCATGAGAAACACCATTGTTCTTCAAGAAGAGAGGAAGTCGATTGCTGTTCCTGGACATAATCAAGAAGACGAACTTTGTATATCTTTAATGTTTCAAGGAGTGAGTGCAACCTTTCGCTAAGAAAAGGGACTTCTATGTACTTCTTTGTTATAACATTCAATCTTATTGGATAATAGAGCGTTTTGTATCACTTTCACATTTTTGAATATTAATAAAATTGACACTTTCTGCCTTCTTATTTGCCTTGACTTCCCTTTTGCATTGAAAATCAGACAAGTGGAAGTGATTATCATTAATTTGCTAGAAGCGTAATATTTTAACATAGCAAGTCAAAGTTGGAGAATTCCATTTAAGGAATTTAAAAAGGTTACTGTCAGAGGTGTGATATTAACTTGACAGGAGTTGAATAGGTTTTATGGACTTGCCATTCTATGGATGAGAATTATAAGTGAAGTTTTCACTCCGTGGAGGATTATGATTGAGTCTTCATCAGATGTTTAGTATTAACGTAATCAAGACTCAGCTGGAGATTGGTGAGAACACTGTTAAAGGTGTGATATTAACCTAACAATAATTTTAAGTAAATCTGTCATTCTATTGATGAGAATAACAAGACTAGACCCGTTAGGGATCTAAGTATTTCTTTACCATCAGAGATGCGATATTAACTTAACGGGATGGATTGAATCTTGTCAAAGGTGTGATATTAACTTGACAAGGATGTGAGCTAAAAGTGTAATGTTAACTTAGCTCCACAGAAATTTTAGTTTCATTTGGAAAACCTGAAAACACTACTGTCATAGGTGTAGTATTAAACTTGATAGTGGAGGTAATTCTAGAGGTGTAATTTTGAACTTAGCACTAGTCATCTCGACTTCGATAGAAAAGTTCGAGGAAAGTCATTGTCATTGGTGTATTATTGAACTTAACAATGAACTGGATGCTAGAGGTGTGATGTTAAACTTAGCATCACTCATAGCTTCGATATGGAGGCTTGAGGAAAGTTACTGTCAGAGGTTTGATATTAAACTTGACAGCAACTTGATCACTGTTAGAGGTGTGATATTAAATTTAACAGTAATTTGTCAGAAATATAGCGTTAATATGACAACAAGAGTTGATTTACGATATGAGCAATTTTGAGGACTTCCCATTTTATTGAGGAGAATTGATAAGTGAAGTTTGGAATGTCAGAGGTGTAGTAGTAACTTGACAATTTTGAAGACATGTGACTCCACGTAAGGGAGCGACATGTGGAAGTTCGTACTCACTGGGAGTATTGAAACTTTTTTTACCGTTAGAGGTGTAGTGTTAACATAGCAGTGATCAAGCTTGTGGACCTACCACTCCATGGGAGGGAATTGGTAGGGGACTTTGGTGGGGAAATAGAATAAATTGTCAGAGATGTAATATCAACTTGACGAACCCCACGAACCCCATTGGGGATTAAGGAAAATGACTTATCAGAGGTTTACTGTTAACGTGACAAGTCTGTGCTTAATTTGTAAGAGAAATAAACACATGTATTTTTGTGGTCCTACCATTCCGTGAGAGGGAATTGGTAAGATATTTTGGAGGGGAAGACGGGACTAAGTCCCTTAGGATTTTTAGAAAACCCTCAGCTATCAATGGTTTGGTATGCCTTTACCAACTACCATTTGAGTTGGGCTAGCCATGCTATTCCCCTCAGTATG
Organism: Agave tequilana; assembly: GCA_038442645.1. Lineage (NCBI taxonomy): Eukaryota > Viridiplantae > Streptophyta > Magnoliopsida > Asparagales > Asparagaceae > Agave > Agave tequilana. The sequence continues at coordinate 3,967 of JAVJIF010012407.1, forward strand.
ATGAGTTGTCGAGGACTAATGTTAGACTTAAAAGCCATCATTTTCCTCTATCCTTAGCCTTCAGAGGTGTCGGGTTTTGATAGATAAACTAGAGAAGAGTAACAAGGCTAAAACTGAAGTTTTACACTTTGTCTTTTCTTCAATGTTTACATCATGCATTATGATGTAACCAATGTTTGATCGGCTCGACAATGATCGATCGTAATGTGATCCGTTGAAGAAAGAAGCTTTTTTTTGGCGTTCTTCCAAACATCTTGGATTTGAAAGTTTTTATCAGAGGTGTAATGTTAACCTGATCATGAGAAGAATCTTATTAAGGATAGTACTTCTTTAAGAATCTGCCATTGATCGGCATCAAGAGAGTAACATCATCTGGGATTATGAGACAGTATGCTCCATTTGAGTAGACTGACTCTACTACAAATGGTTCTTCCCATTTGGGTTGAAATTTCCCTTTGTCTTATACGTCATCACCATGGGTCTTCTGACAGTTAAGACAAGGTCATCTTTCTTGAAAGTCCGCTCCTTGACTTTCTTGTTGAAGGCTCTGAAAATTCGATCTTGATAAAGCTCGATTTGTTATTGAGCTTGCAGGCGTTTACCATCCAAAACTCCCAGTTCCTGAAGCCGTAGTCGATGCTTCTCCTCATTTGTCATCTCCGTTATCAAGGCAACATGTAGAGATAAGATTTGGATTTATAGTGGGAGTATGACTTCACACCCGTATACCAAAGAGAATGGTGTAGCTTTTGTCAGAGTTTTCACTGTTGTGCGATAAGCCCATAAGTATTCACCTAACTTATCATCCCAGTCGTGTTGGCTTTTTGAGACGAATTTCTTGAGAAGTTTCACAATGGTCTTGTTGAAAGCTTCTGCAAGGCTGTTAGTGACGGGATAGTATTCCGTTGAAGACACACTCTGAATTCTGAACTTGTTGCAGAATCTTTGAAATGCTTGATTGATGAACTGAGGCCCATTATCGTGAACAATCTGTCATAGCATGCCAAAGCGATAGACCACGTGATATTTAATGAACTTGATCATGTCAGAAGTCTTTACCTCCCTCAAGGGGATACCTTCAGCCTATTTGGAGAAGTAATCAATTATGGTTAAGATAAACCGGTGTCCTTTGGGTGAAGGTGGGCTGATAGGACCAACAACGTCCAGTTCTCACATTTCAAATGGCCAGGAAGAAGTTGTAGGGCGAAGATGTCCTGATGCCTGGTGAATGAAGCACCATGAATCTGACAGGCATGGCATCACTTAGCATAAGCGATGGCGTCAAGGATTATTTTTGGCCAATAATATCCAAGTCTTTGGAGTCGATCTTTAAGTTTTGAACCAGGTTGGTGAGCTCCACACATACCGTCATGAGCCTTTTTGAGTATTTCTTGTGCCTCTTTATGTGACAAGCAGTGGGGAGGATTCCATCATGTGATCGGCGATACAGTGCTCTTGTGATCGTATTATAATAGAATTTAGGGGCTTTCCTTTTAACGGCAGCCGCCTCTTTAGGGTCATCAGGCAAAATACCGTACAATGCGTAGTCGATATACGAGACTCACCAGCCCTGAGCTCTAGACCTACCGAAGTCTCTAGAGTTTCTTTGACTTGAAGGTTCCCTGTTGGAATCTGATTATTTTTTAGGGCGAGTTTTCTAGACAGTACAAGTCATGACTTTAGACGAGTACTTTCTCTGCAACTCCAGCTAAAAGAGCCAAGGAGGCAGTCAGGGATGCCAGTGCATCTGCATGCGTATTTTGCTGGCAAGGTACATGGTCGATGTAGAAGTTTCTGAACCTCTCTGCCATGTGGATAGTTGCGTTGTGATAGGGTACTAAGTCTTCATGTCTGACTTCGTACTCCCTGCGAACCTGGTTAAAGACAGCTTTGAATCATCATATGCTTTGAGATTTTTAATGCCAATCTCATCGACGAATTGCATCCCGATCAAGAGAGCATTGTATTCCACCACATTGTTGGAACACGACTCAGTTAAGGAGAATGCACGAGAGATTATGTAGCTCTGTGGAGAGACAAGTACTTCCCCCACTCCTGCTATAATATTTCCTTGAGGACCCGCTCTTGATGCGCCTCGAAGAAGAGTTGCTACACTTCACCTCCGAAAGACGTCTGGGTCAAGCAAACTTCAGCGACCCTGTCTGGGAGATCTTCATAAAGTTTGGTCGTCCTTAGATCTGGGTGCTCAGCTAAGAAGTCTACCATTGCCTGTCCCTTCACAGCTTTTTGTGGTAGGAATTGCATCTCATATTGGGAGAGCAATATGGCCCATTTTGTCAATCGACTATTTAGTCATGATGCTTCGTCATAAGCAATTTTAAGGGATTGACTTTTAATATGACGTGTATAGTTTGGCCCACCAAGTAGAGTCACATCTTTTAGGTGGTGAATACCAATGCCAAGCATTCTTTTTTGATCCAGTTGTATCAATGTTCAGCTCTGATCATTGTTCTACTCAGGTAATAGGTTGCCTGCTCATATCCCTGATCATTATTCTGGGCTAACAAAGCTCTTAGAGAATGATCCATAACTCAAATGTATATCAAGAAAGGTTTTTCTGACACCAGAGCTGTAAGGACAGGTGATGCGTGAGGTACCGCTTGATTTTCTCGAACGCTTGTTGGCAAGCATCATCCCAAATGAATGAAACACCCTTCTTCATCAATTTGGTGAAGGGTTGGCACATCCTGAGAGATTTAAGATAAATCTCCGGATATAGGCCAGTCGCCCTTGCAATCGCTCTCACAGAAGGAGAGCCTTCTCTGACATGGAGTACCCTGAAGTTACCGCAAAAATGGCAAGCAGAAGTAGGGAAAAACAACCGGCGGTCAACTTCAACGAGTTTGACACAGAACCAGAAGGAGTGTATCGGTATACTTGCACTCGCACTGGTACAGTCACCTTGATCAATTATAGTGCCCTAGCTCAGGGCATTGAAGTAAGTGAATCACACTCCGCCGTTGTAGAATCGCAGGCCTTGAACTCTTCCATAGAGAAGGAAGCCTTTGCGTACATGACAAATACTCCCGAGGTATGGCCAGGCACTTTGAATAGCAAGCCCAGGTCCAGAGGGAACAATTCGATATGATTCGCGCTCAACAAGAATCTATCGATACCCTCAAGTAGATGCTTGTACATTGCTTGAAGACAAAAGGAAGTCAACCGACAAAGCTTCTTCTAAGAAGTCTGAAGGCAAACAAAAAGAAGGAGAAAGCTCATCTTCCGTACATATCGAGGAGAACTAGCAATCTAATTCCGAATCGTCTAAATCCTCGTCTAAGGAGGAAGACAACTCAGAGAATGGGGGTATTCATTCTAAAAGAATGAGTCAATTGGAGCAGCGTCTGGAAGCCCTTACCAACCAGAAAGGCCTCCAAGAAGCATGAGTGGTCTGGCAATATCCGGCCGAGTGGGACCTTGTTCCGTAGCCTCCTAAGTTCAAAGCTCCAACCTTATAGGCTTTCGACGGCAAAGGGTCACCGAACCAACACATCTACTACTTCAAGTCTCAAACGGGAAATGTAGTAAATAATGATGCCATCTTGGCACGTTTGTTCATCGGGACTCTAAAAGGGCTTACCTTTGAATGGTTTATGAAAATCCCAGAAGGCTCCATAAAAAACTGGGGTGATTTGGAAAAGCTCTCACTGACACGCTTCTTTGAAGACAACTCAAAAATTACAATGCCCACTTTCCTGACAACAAAGTAGCGAAAAGGAGAATCGATAAAAACATTTGTGGAGAGATTTCAGAATATGGCACTTTGATGTCCTAGCGTATGACCCAGGCTACCCTGGTAGAAACATGCCGCCACAATCTATAAACTTCACTCCTAGCCCAGATAGGAGTTACTGAAAGCCGCACCTGAAAGCAATTGGTCCAGCAAGGTGAACAGGCTGAAGAAATTATCGTCAGGGTTTGGGCAGAAGAAAAAAAACTCAGACCTGAAAAGTCGACAAGGCGCGCGCCAGAAATATCTTTTCAATCAAAAGAAAAGATACATTGGCGACAGAGACAAAATCCCCTGTCAAACCTCAGCCGGCCCGGGGAGGTGATTTTTCAAGTCAGCCACGTGCCAACAAGCAGTATTCCTTCAAAGACGAGCATGTCGATTTGTTGTTCAAGTTACTCAACAAGAGCAATAGATTAAAGATTCCTAAAGCTAGACATCCTAAAAAAGTCGGCAAGTCTGACAATCCTAACTACTGCCTGTATCATAGGATGCTAGGGCATCCCACTAAGAGGTGTTACGTCTTCAAAGATATCCTTCAAGCTCTGATCGATGCGGAAGTGCTAAAGCTCCGTCCATGATTGAGATCTAAGATTTATAAAGAAAGAGATTGAATTGTAGAGTTCTTAGTCTCAATGCTATCCGCTGTAGCAAGGGCCAAAGCGGGTCGTGATCCTCAGGGAAGGATGCGATGCAAGCTTTTCGGCCGATTCCTCTGTATGCTTCAAATAAAACAAAGGAGGGATTAGAGTTGAAATATATATGAGTAAAGAAGTATGGTTTTACTGATCTACTAGCACAACCCACAATGCAAGTCTTAGATGTTGAATTTCATCTTGAGATATATATAATTTACCCTAGGTTGATTCAAGCAAGAAAAGATGATACTAGAATTTAACTAAGTTTCATTATCAAAAACTAAACAAGGTTTCATCCTAACATCTAAGTACAGCTTAAGAAAAGATTAATCTTAAATTTATGCTGTCCTAGTTCTTAAGTATGAAGTCATGAGAAGTTGTTTAAGTGTGCAACCTAGATTAAGAAATCTAATTATCAGTTTAATCTTCAAGAAAAACAATCTTAGACCTAGGGTTTCTAATAACTGGTCATCAATCGATTCAAATCCTAACTTGCCCTAGGGTTGCTTAAGAGATCAGCAAACCACAAAAGGAATTAGTTAGACATCATTTTTTTTATAATTTTTTTTTATTTTATTTTTTTTTATTTCTTAATGAGAAGAATTGTCAAAGAAGAAAAAACAAAACAAGAGATCACAGATTAAAACCAACACAATCGATCACAGAGAAAAGAAATAAAATTGACAAGAATAAAATATGCAAAAGAGGTAACCTTTATTCGAAAGTATGTCTCCAAATACAAGCTCCTTCTTCTCCACAATGCCTTTAAAACGAAATTACAACGTGCAGAAATTTAAGAAAAAAAACTAAAGAAAACCCTAATCTTCTCTGGATCCCCTCTCTGTTGCGCCTGCAGGGGTATTTATAGGTGCAGAAGGAATTAGAGTCCCAGCACGACTCCTCCACAAAAACTGGTAGGGGTATTTCGCGCGTGGCCTCCTCTGGTCCGTCCATCTGGGCGTTTCCTTCTGGAAGCTGCATCTTGACTCTTCATTTTGGATTTTCGGGATAACTTAGAAATCAAGTTACCCTAAATCCAAATCCCTTCAAAATGAATCTCATCCTTGCACTCTTATTTATCCTCATCCACTAAGCATTTAGGGTTGAATAGAATTCTATCCTTTCTCTTTTTGTAGTATTTGCAATATTTACACTTTGTATTTGCACTTTTGACTTTTTGTAATTGCACTTTTGCACTTGGGCTTGGACTTGGGCTTGGATACGGGCTTTTGGGCTTCATTAAGCTTTTATTCTTTATTTAATTAAACACTCAAGGCCTGCACACATTAAATAATAAAATATTAGTAAATGTGCATAATTATATGAATAAATATGAAAATGTGATGGTAAATGTAATGATAAAAATGCACTTTTCACTACCAATTACACCCCCACACTTATCTTTTTGCTCGTCCTCGAGTAAAAATCAAAAAAGAAAAACTATCTAGCTAACTCACTTTCGTAGGAATCACGGTTGCACTTAGCATGTGCAACAAGCCGTTAAACCCCTAGGTTACCCTAGAGGACGAGTGTTGTCTCGTGAGGGTTTTCAGCGGATTACACCCACAAAATCCATAAAAAGAAAATATTCGAATTATATTTGAAGAGACTAAGTAGTCTATAAGTTTTAGGATTATCATTTTTATTCATTCTTAAACTTAGTCTTAATAAAGTGAATTGTTATTCATTTTAGGTAAGGATTAAAATTGAATGTTTGTATAGTCTTTTTCGTTACCAAAAGTCATACGCACCCTTGTGAATCTAAGAATTCCTTAACTTGGACTCTCATGCCTCTTAATTATTATTATTATTAATTTTTTTAATATATATAACTCATCTAATTTTCTTTCGTGTAAGTATCAAAGCTTCTTGAGGCCCTCATACTTAACTAATTGACTATTAGATGTGTTAATATATATATCATATTTCTTAGTTTTATTAGGCTTTCTAATCCACCCATGTAGCGAACTTAAAGTCGGTGACTCCCAAACTGGTTAGTCTTAGGGCACCAGGTGAGAAAACACCCCTCGGACTCAAATTCGAGTGAACTAGGCCCCAAAACTAAGGATGCTTATTTATTAACTCACCTTTAGGCGTGAATACTTATGCTTCTTGAGGCACATGTATCCAGCTTAATTAGTGATATATATATATTTTTTTTATATATGAGGCACAAGGGTCTTTGTCTTAGAATCCTAGATATGCATTAGGTATGCACATTTCATTAAGGTAAAAATCAAGACTAATTACTTATTCAATTTCTCCTCCTATACCTAAAAATTAAACAATTTATTTATTTTGACTAAGTTTTTAGAAATCCTAATCATGATTTTCCAATTCTTAAAACTAACTTAGGTTTCTTTCAAAAAATAAGTCAAAATACTGTCCTTTTTATAAAATATTTTTTTTAATGTTAGAACAAATAAAGAGAAAAAGAAAACTATTTCTATTTTTTATATAATTTTTTTATTTTTTATTTTTTATATTACATACCCTTCCCCCACACTCGTTACATGCATTGTCCCTAATGTATGAATGAAATGCATGGATGCATGAACTGGCAGAAAGATATAGTTACCGATACAGTGGGTCAAAAGACCCATGGCTGCATTTACTTCCTGTACTGACTCCAAAAAGATTTTAAGACGTTGACCGTTTACCTTGAATGCATTGCCATTTTTGGGGTCGTAGATCTCTATGGCTCCGTGTGGAAACACAGTCTTAACAATGAAGGGCCCTGTCCATCTTGACTTCAACTTGCCGGGAAAGAGATGAAGTCTAGAGTTATAGAGTAAAACTTTTTGTCCTTGGACAAACGTTTTTCTCGTGATGAACTTATCATGAAAAACCTTAACCCTATCCTTCGCAATCTTCGCATTGTCGTATGCTTCATTCCTCAATTCCTCTAGTTCAAAAATTTGCAATTTCCGAAGCTCACCGGCCTTATCTAGATCGAAATTTAGCTGCTTAATTGCCCATAGGGCCTGGTGCTCTAGCTCAACAGGAAGGTGGCAAGCCTTTCCAAAGACTAGTCTGTAGGGAGACATTCCTAGAATCGTTTTAAAGGCAGTCCTATATGCCCATAGGGCATCCACCAGTTTGGTGGACCAGTCCTTCCTATTCTGATTCACAGTTTTCTCCAAGATGAGCTTGACTTGCCTATTAGAAACTTCTACCTGTCCGCTAGTTTGAGGATGGTAGGGCGTAGACAACTTGTGAGTTATGGCGTATTTTCGCATAAGAGCTTCAAAAGTTCTATTGCAAAAATGTGTGCCATTGTCACTAATAATGGCACGAGGGGTTCCAAAGCGCGAGATGATATTATCTTTCAAGAATTTGACAACAACCTTGTTGTCATTTGTCTTGCAAGGGACTGCTTCAACCCATTTTGATACATAATCTACGGCCAACAAGATGTATGGTGCCCAAACGAATTAGGGAAGGGTCCCATAAAATCAATGCCCCAGACATCGAAAAGTTCTACTTCTAGAATTGGATTTAGGGGCATCATATTTCGTTTGGAAATTCTTCCTATCATTTGACATCTTGTGCAAGTTTTGCAATACTCGAATGCGTCTTTGAACACAGTTGGCCAATAAAAAACCACTTTGCAGAATCTTTTCAGCAGTTTTGCGGGGACCAAAGTGTCCACCGCAAGCGAACTCATGACAAAGGCTAGAACGCTTCTAGTTTCCTCGTCAGGGACACATCTCCTAATAATCTGGTCGCTACAATATTTGAAAAGGTAAGGATCTTCCCACATGTAATACCGGACTTGAGACAAGAATCGGTATCTATCCTGTTTTGACCAATTAGGTGGTGTTTGGTTTGTGACTAAGTAATTTACTATGTCAGCAAACCATGGTTCCTTAGAGATGGCTAGAAGTTGTTCATCGGGAAAATTGTCATTGATGGGCAGTTCGTCGGAAGGTGCGTTTGGCACACGAGAGAGATGGTCTGCGACGACATTTTAGACACCTTTTTTATCTCGAATTTCGAAATCGAATTCTTGAAGGAGAAGGATCTAACGAATGAGTCGGGCCTTCGCATCTTTTTTTAGCATAAGGTATCGAAGTGCAGAATGGTCAGTGAAAATCGTGGTCTTAGTCCCAAGTAGGTATGGGCGGAATTTCTCCAAAGCGAACACTACTGCCAAGAATTCCTTCTCGGTTGTAGTATAGTTCATTTGGGCATCATTGAGCGTCCTACTCGAATAGTAGATCACGTACTGCTTGTTATCCTTACGCTGTCCTAAGACAGCACCTATCGCAAAATCTGAGGCATCGCACATGATCTTAAAAGGTTTGGACCAGTCCGGAGGTGAGATGATAGGAGCAGAGATAAGTTCCACTTTCAATTTTTTCCACGCACTATGACACCTATCATCAAAGATGAAGGGCACGTCTTTAGCTAGAAGGTTTGTAAGGGGTCTAGCAATTTTGCTAAAATCCTTAATGAACCTACGATAAAACCCAGCGTGTCCTAAGAAAGACCGAATGTCCTTCACGCATCGTGGAAGTGAAAGTTTGGCTATGATCTCCACCTTGGCCTTGTCTACCTTAATCCCTTCCCTAGATATCTCATGACCTAGGACAATCTCATGCTGCACCATGAAGTGACACTTTTCCCAATTGAGGGTCAAGTTCTTTTCGGTGCACCTATTCAGCACTAGCTCCAAGTGATGGAGACACTGGTCAAATGAATTCCCATAGACGGAGAAGTCGTCCATGAAAATCTCTAAGAAACGCTCGACCATATCAGAAAACAGGCTTAACATACAACGTTGGAATGTGGCTGGGGCGTTACATAGGCCGAAAGGCATTCGACGGTAGGCAAATGTCCCAAATGGGCACGTGAACGTTGTCTTTTCTTGGTCCTCCGGGGCTATAGGGATTTGGTTATACCCTGAATAACCGTCCAAGAAACAGTAATACTCATGACTGGCTAATCTTTCCAGCATTTGGTCGATAAATGGGAGGGAAAAATGATCTTTCCTAGTGGCGGCGTTCAACTTGCGGTAGTCTATGCATACTCTAACCTTGGTAGGCAATCGTGTTTGCACTAACTCATGCTTGTCGTTTTCTACCACAGTAAAGCTGGACTTCTTAGGGACCACATGCATTGGGCTAACCCATTCGCTATCGAAAATGGGATAAATGATCCCATTATCTAACAGTTTCACTATTTCGGCTTGTACAGCCTCCTGCATAAGTGGGTTTAGCCTACGCTGTGGATCCCTCTTCGGTCTAAACCCCTTCCTCTAGATGGAGACGATGCTGGACTATCGTAGGGCTCAGTCCCTTGATACCTGCCATAGTCCAACCAATGGCTTCCCTATGTCTTCTAAGGGTTACCAGTAGGTCTTCCTCTTGCCTATTAGTCAAATTAGATGCAACTATGACCGGTAACGTCTCTTGTTCACCTAGGTAGGCGTACTTAAGATGTTTAGGCAAGGCTTTTAACTCCAAAGAAGGAGGTGGCTCGATTGGTGGAGGTGTTAAGCTAGAATCTCCCATCTCTATAGAACTCTGATTTGATTCCCATTCGATCTCATCAAGGCTGAGATCACTTGATTCTAAGTCTTCCTCTTCCTCTGACTCTAGTGTGATCTCCTCATTGTGCTCACTCGTCATGTTTTCAATGAAGTTAACCTCAAAGGGTTGGTCGGTCACATCGTAGGGATGCTTACCTAGGTTGAAAACATTGACTTCCTTGGTCATATCCCCAAAAGTCAATCTCATGGATTCGTTTCTACAATTTATAATTGCATTTGCGGTTGCTAGGAACGGTCTTCCTAAGATGACGGGAGTTTGGGACCTAGGATTAGACACAGGTTGTGTCTGTAAAACAATGAAATCGACTGGGTAAATGAATTCTCCCACCCTTATGAGGACGTCATTGATCTCTCCTTTAGAACTTTGATTGAGCAGTCAGCCAACTGAATAGTAACTTGGGTTGGTTGAGTTCACCTAATCCAAGTTGTTGATATACGGAGAAAGGGAGCAAATTGATGCTAGCTCCTAAATCGAGGAGTGCTCGATTGATTTCGGCTCGACCTATGGTGCAAGAGATGGTGGGGCAACCATGGTCCTTATACTTAACAGGGATCTGGTTGGACAATAGCTCACTAATGTTAGTGGCTAGAAAAACCTTCTTAGGCACATTAGTCTTTCTTTTCTTGGTGCACATGTCCTTAAGGAATTTGGCATAACTAGGGACCTGTTGGATTGCATCAAGAAGTGGGATGTTGAGCCTAACTTTGATTGAGTTTTCACCTGCACACAAAATATGGTATTTTAGATTGAGAAGTAAAGGTATGAAAGGTGCTCAATACTATCCGTTGTAGCAAAGGCTATGCGGGTCGTGATCCTCAGGGAGGGACTAGCGATGGAAGCATTTGAGTAAGTTATCTCTTTTTTTTATTTATTTTTATTATTTACAATGGTATATGGTATTTACAATGAGAAGGTGAAAGAAATTAGAAAGAAGTGGGGTTTGTCATCTAATCTAAAGAAATAGAAGAAAGAAAGAAACACATACAAGAAAGAAAGAAAAACTATAAACACGTACCTACCTCTTCAGTCCTGCTTACCTTTGATCCTTTTGCGACGACTTACTTTGACTTCGAAGGCGTACAAGTATGGCGTATAGGATCTTCCACCTTCGCGATCTACACTACGAAAAGAAAAGACTAGCAAGCGACGGCTTGTTCATCTCCATAGGCCATCAAGGGCACTTCTTTGGCTAGACAGTCTCGAAGCAATTAGATCTCATGGTTTACAAAACATTAGAGAGAAACAATAACATAGAAAAAGAATAGAAGAACACAAATAAACAAGAATAAAAACACAAAACGAACCTTGAGTCGATTTTATTAACAATGGAGGAAAAGTAAGACTTTCACCGCTGTCACCTCAGTACAAGCATGAACTCCTTCCTCCATGAAAGCATCCTCTCCTCTCAGTTACAAAAAATGAAAATAAAAACCTAAACTAAATTACAAGTTAGCCTAAAAGAAACCCTAGCTTTAGCTCTGTATTTTCTCTGTTGGATTCTGTACGCCCTCTGTGTTGCATCTGCATGGGTATTTATAGGTGCAGAAGGAGGTAGAGTCCCGGGACGACTCTACCAAAAAATCTTATCGCCAGAGTCGACTAGATTGCCGCGGAAACGCGGCTTGGGCCGCGTTTTCGCGGCCTGGTAGTGGCAGATGGCCACGCGCTTTGGCGCGTGGCTTCTCTTGGTCCGTCCATCTGGGCGTTGTCTTCTGAAAGTTGCATCCTGGCTCTTTATCTTGGGATTTCGAGATAACTTGGGAAACAAGTTACCTAGATCTCAAATCTCCCAATATCTTTTTAAACGAATTTCCTTATCTTTGCACTCCCTTCTTTGGCTTTTATCCTCATCCTGCAAGTATTTAGGGTTGAATAGAAGTCTATCCTTCCCTCTTCTTTGTATTTGCAACTTTTGCCCTTGTGTAATTGCAATTTTGACATTTAATAATTGCAACTTTTGCATTGGGCTTGAATATGGGCTTTTGGGCTTCTTTTGGGTTTTATTCCTTTATTTTTATTTCTCAAGGCCTGCACACAATAAATAATAAAATATTAGTAAATATGCAGAATTATAGGAATAAATATGAAAATGTGATGGTAAATGTAATGATAAAAATGCACTTTTCACTACCAATCACACCCCTACACTTATCTTTTTGCTCGTCCTCGAGTAAAAATCAAAAAGAAAAAGAAAAAAACTAAACTAGCTAACTCACTTTCGTAGGAATCACGGTTGCACTTAGCACGTGCAACAAGCCGTTAAACCCCTAGGTTACCCTAGAGGACGAGTGTTGTCTCGTGAGGGTTTTCAGCGGATTACACCCACAAAATCCATAAAAAGGAAATATTTGAAATACTTTTGAAAAGACTAAGTAATCTATAAGTTTTTAGGATCCTCATTTTTATTCATTCTTAAACTTAGTCTTTATAGAGTAAATTGTTATCCATTTTAAGTAAGGATCAAAATTGGATTTGTATATAGTCTTTTTCGTTACCAAAATCATATGCATCCTTATGGATTTTTACTAGGAATTCCTTAATATGGACTCTCATGCCTCTTTATTATTATATATATATTTTTTTCTCTTTTTTTTTTTAATATGTATAACTCATCTAATTTTCTTTCGTGTAAGCATCAAGGCTTCTTGAGGCCCTCATACCTAACAATTGACTATTAGATGTGTTAATACATACATAATATTTCTTAGTTTTCTTAGGCTTTCTAATCCACCCATGTAGCAAACTTAAAGTCGGTGGCTCCCAAACCGGTCGGCTTTAGGGCACCAGGTGAGAAAACACCCCGCGGACTCAAATTCGAGTGAACTAGGCCACAAAACTAAGGACTTTATTTTATTTAGAACTTACCTTTAGGCGTGAATACTTATGCTTCATGAGGCACATGTATCCAGCTTAATTGGTGAAATTTTTTTTTAATAAAAATTTTTATGAGGCACAAGGGTCTTTGTCTTAGAATCCTAGATATGTATTAGGTATGCACATTTCATTAAGGTAAAAATTAAGACTAACTACTTATTCAATTTCTCCTCCTATACCTAAAAATTCAACAATTTATTTATTTTGACCAAGTTTTTAGAAAGCCTAATCATGATTTTCCTAATTCTTAAGACTAACTTAGATTTCTTTCAAAGGTTAAGTCAAAATATTGTCCTTTTTATAATATATTTTTTTATTAGCAAATTTTGGTTAGTTTCTACCTATGTTAGTATGTTAGTAAAGCCTACCCCCCACTTATCTCATGCATTGTCCTAAATGTATGAATGAATACATATATGCATGAAAAAGAAGAAGGGAAGGCAGAAGTTACCTCAAGGTGGTGGTTCCGGTGGTGGTCTAATTGGGCCAAGCGTTGCTACCCAATCAAGATAATGTAGTATTTCACGGAGGAACCCACAAAAATTTCTCTTGTATAACCCACTAAAATGTATGTATGATTATTTTTTAACAATTCCACCCCATCAAATTTTCAAATTTCATAATTATTTTCAGAGTCAATTATGTCAACCGCCTTGTCCAAAATGGAGTATGAAAAGATGGAATGATTGACTTGGACGTCGTAAGTACGGGAACGAATACCGACTCAGAAAAGAAACTTAAATCAAGTAAGGGTTCAGGAGTCGGGCTAGGTTCAGAAGTTGGTCCAAATCAATTAGCTGAAACTCAAGTCCACAATCAGTTTTCCACAATGGAATGTGACTCAATGTTGGTGATTCAAGTTCAGGAATGATAGGTGTGGAAATCAAAACTGACTCTAAAAGATTACCTAAGTCGGGTAACAAAACAGGAGTCAATAATGATTCAGAAATTTAAACTTGCTCACAGATTTGAGAATCCAGGTCACATATCTCATTGAGCTCAATATCGTAAAAATGAGAACTTGCCAATTTATCCATGGGACTTTCAAAATTGCAAAATTGGTCAAGTTCAATATGATCATCAAAAATGGGTGATTCAATTTCATGATGAATTGGCACAGGATCCAATGTTGACGCGGGAAAAGTAAAATCAGGTGGAGACACCGGAGTCATTATTGAATCAGGAAGTAAAATTGAATCACCAAGTGGGAGATCAGGATCATATTCATGCTCAAGTTCTATTTCAGGAAAGGAATAACTTGCCAAACTATCAATTGGAGTTTCGGCAAGCTCAAATGATGGTACTGAATTAGAATCTTGTTGTCCAAAGCAACGTGACTCTTCGGCTCTAAGAGAGTGGTCAGCGAAAGCAGAATTGGCCGGACGGTGAGAACGTAAAGATTGAACCATCATATCTATTTCATGATCACGAGCTAATCTAGCCTGAGTCATGGTTTTAAGCATCTTTTCATAGTCGATTGGTGCATCATTTTGTGATTGGACTTGAAAAGAGGAAGTGTTGTTGGGACAATCGTGATGAAGTTGTGAGTCGGTGGACTCACGCATCATCATGTCTAAGATTGATGGTGATTGTTGCTTGGACTCCTGCATACTCATCATTTCCCGGATAGATGGTTTTCTATTCTGAATGGGTGAATCTGAGTATGAATCTTGGGAATATTGTGGACAAGGTGGATATGGAGGACAAGTTGGTTGAAAATTGGACTCGGGGGAAGCGAAACCCCATGAACTCTGTGAAGAGTTGAAAGTGGTATGAAAATTATGGTCATAAGATGGGGGACATGGGTTATATTCATTCGGATAAGACCATTCCGGCACACTAGGTTGGTCAAAGTTATGATATGTCGGGTTGGTAATATCCGAAAAAGAAGATGGTGTGTAATATGGATTAAATTGGAAAAATTGTTATTATATGCCATATCACACAAACACAAACAAAGAAAAAGAAAACAAACAAATAAGCAAACAAAAAAGAAAAAATTTCTAACCTAAGTTAGGGTAGACCTATGACCTAGACGACTCCTAACTGGTTAGACTGTCCACGGGAGGTAGGGTGCAGACTTTGACCACAAGTTAATCAGCCAGGTCAGGGCAAGATTGGTGGGAGGTTTTCCGTCAAAGACGTTCCTTAATTAAATAACCACCAATCTTCGGGCTTTCGGCCCTCAATCCCCTTCCTAGACACTGATTTGGTAGGAGTCAAATTCCAACACTGTTCCCCCTTATGATAATCTCCTAATTGAGTCCGAGATGTCCCTAGGGCCAATGTCTAGTCAATTTTTATTTAGGGTTAGGGTTGTGAGTGCAATGTAGATGATTTGTGGGCCAAGGAAGGGTGATGAAATCCCCACCTTATGTTATTTATGGTTATGCCCTTAAATTTTTTTGTGTACGTGTAAAGCAGTAGATAAGTAATCACTCAAAAAGCAGTAAATCAGCCAAGAGTGTTTCCTAATCTATATGCAATGCAAACGTACCTTGTCTCCAACACTCTTCAACAGAAATTAAAAATTAAATAGACACGTGCCTATATGCAAGAGTCTAAATTTTTTTTTATTTTTTTCAACAAATAGGTTACTGTTAATTAATTAGCAGTAAACAGGTTTATCACAGAGCAAATTTTAACAGAGCAGTAAACAAATCTTTCAATTTACAGCAAACTGCAGAAACCTTAGTGAGTAGTTCACTACTAAGGCCGCGGAAATGCGGCTATTGCCGCGTTTTGCGCGGCACTATAGTAGGCTCTGCTGCTCTGCCTTCGAGGGCAGAGGCACAGAGTTGCTATATGTCCTTGCTGTTGTTAGTTTTCCTGTTCTCCAAACCTGCAAACAGAAAGAATAAAAGAATTAGTTATTTATTTTTTATTTTTTTTTAGAGAATACTTACCGTCCCTCCCCGGCAACGGCGCCAAAATTTTGATTGAGTTTTCACCTGCACACAAAATATGGTATTTTAGATTGAGAAGTAAAGGTATGCAAGGTGCTCAATACTATCCGCTGTAGCAAAGGCTATGCGGGTCGTGATCCTCAGGGAGGGACTAGCGATGGAAGCATTTGAGTAAGTTATCTCTTTTTTTTATTTTATTTTTATTATTTACAATGGTATATGATATTTACAATGAGAAGGTGAAAGAAATTAGAAAGAAGTGGGGTTTGTCATCTAATCTAAAGAAATAGAAGAAAGAAAGAAACACATACAAGAAAGAAAGAAAAACTATAAACACGTACCTACCTCTTCAGTCCTGCTTACCTTTGATCCTTTTGCGACGACTTACTTTGTCTTCGAAGGCGTACAAGTATGGCGTATAGGATCTTCCACCTTCGCGATCTACACTACGAAAAGAAAAGACTAGCAAGCGACGGCTTGTTCATCTCCATAGGCCATCAAGGGCACTTCTTTGGCTAGGCAGTCTCGAAGCAATTAGATCTCATGGTTTACAAAACATTAGAGAGAAATAATAACATAGAAAAAGAATAGAAGAACACAAATAAACAAGAATAAAAACACAAAACGAACCTTGAGTCGATTTTATTAACAATGGAGGAAAAGTAAGACTTACACCGCTGTCACCTCAGTACAAGCATGAACTCCTTCCTCCATGAAAGCATCCTCTCCTCTCAGTTACAAAAAATGAAAATAAAAACCTAAACTAAATTACAAGTTAGCCTAAAAGAAACCCTAGCTTTAGCTCTGTATTTTCTCTGTTGGATTCTGTACGCCCTCTGTGTTGCATCTGCAGGGGTATTTATAGGTGCAGAAGGAGGTAGAGTCCCGGACGACTCTACCAAAAAATCTTATCGCCAGAGTCGACTGGATTGCCGCGGAAACGCGGCTTGGGTCGCGTTTCCGCGGCCTGGTAGTGGCAGATGGCCACGCGCTTTGGCGCGTGGCTTCCCCTGGTCCGTCCATCTGGGCGTTGTCTTCTGGAAGTTGCATCCTGGCTCTTTATCTTGGGATTTCGAGATAACTTGGGAAGCAAGTTACCTAAATCTCAAATCTCCCAATATCTTTTTAAACAAATTTCCTTATCTTTGCACTCCCTTCTTTGGCTTTTATCCTCATCTTGTAAGTGTTTAGGGTTGAATAGAAGTCTATCCTTCCCTCTTCTTTGTATTTGCAATTTTTGCCCTTGTGTAATTGCAATTTTGACATTTAATAATTGCAACTTTTGCATTGGGCTTGAATATGGGCTTTTGGGCTTCTTTTTGGGTTTTATTCCTTTATTTTTATTTCTCAAGGCCTGCACACAATAAATAATAAAATATTAGTAAATGTGCAGAATTATAGGAATAAATATGAAAATGTGATGGTAAATGTAATGATAAAAATGCACTTTGCACTACCATCAGTCCAGAATAGAAAAAAGCGACGCCTAATATGACATCATTTCTTCAGTTTGAAAAATAACTTCCAGCACGTCTGGGTAGCTCCCATCCCGAAAGGGGAACTAAGAATGATCAATATGGACCCACATCATCAGTAGGAGAAAGGTCTTATACCTATCCCTACACCTCAGGGAGAAATTATGTGGGTTCATCCCGACCTTGTAGATAGCCAACAGTGGACTACTGTTACTAACAGAAAGTCCAAAGGCAAGGCGAAAGCTTCTTTCCTGCAATGTGGTGTGCGCTTCTTCCCGGGAAGCAGAAACCGACGTTCTCTCACTAACTTACTCGGAAGAGGAAATGATCGTCCTTGCCGCAGAACTCAATAAACCGCTCCTGGCAGAAACTCGTTCGGGTCAGTCATATTTAAAGAAGTATGACGAGATGATGGCAAACCCTCCTAAACCTACTGCAGAGCCAACCAAGCCCTCCGTGAAGCAACCTGTGGAGAAGCAGAAAGAGCTTCGGTTTTCCAAGGCTCTCCCAAAGAACAACGTGGAAGGATCTCCAACACCTTACCGCTTTGATGTCCTGGCCCAATAGGCCAATATCCCGGCCAGAATCACCCTTTATAAGCTCCTGAGACTATCAAAGTCAACAAGAGAAGCTCTGAGGGAAGCCTTAGCTGATACTGAGGTCTTCATGGCCCAGATCCCAGCTAGACCATAGGAGGAAGATGAAGAGGATTGCCTCCATGCCTCTAATGTCCCTTGCATCACCTTCACGCCAGATGACATGCAGGTCAAGGGAAAACATGATCGGCCCCTGTACTTCACAGGGTACATTGGATCATCTGAAGTGAGCCACATTCAGGTAGATCCAGGATCCGCATTGAGCATCATGCCTCGTCGGGTCAATCAACACTTAGGGATCCCCACCCACCAATTGAGCGCCACCCAAACTACCATATATGGTTTCAATGCCAATGGTACGCGCCCAATGGGGAAGATCAAGCTCAAATGATAGATTGGAGATCTAAGATCTGAAGTGACGTGCTATGTAATCGACGCCGACACTTCGTACAATTTGCTGCTCGGGTGACCATAGATTCATCGTAATTCCATCGTCCCCTCCACTCTCCATCAAGTCATGAAGTACATCGATGAAAGTAGGAAAGTCCGAACATTGATTGTCGAAAGGCATCCATTCAAAGGGTAGAGAATTATTTCATAGACTCCCTCCTGTACCAAAACTCTCAGGGACAAACGAGAACCCACAGCCAGAGGAACCAGACTCTGGTAATGAAGCTGACACTGAGCCAGAGGTGGAAGAAGAGTGCATGTGGGAATTAAATCCACTTGTAACGAGCATTAATAAGCTCGATGTTAATAACACCGCCGATGATGTAGGCGAGTGGTATATTAATGAAGAGTTAAACTTGGCTTACTTTTCTGTGTTTGCTTCTGAATCAGTGCCAGACACTAGTACCGAGCTAGATAATGACCCCTGGTCGGTAATAGATGCTCTGACATCATTGCATGTACCGATGAAATCATCCCTTAAAACGTACCAAGATGTCGGTGATGCGCAATAATCAATATTCATGGTCCCAGCAAGACGCAAAGGCCAAAAACCAATTCTTTTCGGAAGAATTCCGAATTGATGTCTCGCGAAGACTCAGAAAGCGAGAACGAATCTCCTCAGTTCTCTCATTATGAGCCAAATGTACTCAGAATGATGGAAAGCATGGGGTATGATCTAACAAATGGTCCTCGTTTGAACTTCGGCAAAGGAAGAAGAATACTACTTCGATCTTTCGTTCTGAAAGGGATGACCCCTGATTATTATCATCGAACTCGCAGGGGCTTGGGCTGTCAACTCCAATTTCATTAGCCTCCGAGTCTGAAGAGTCATTATACCATAATTACTCATCTGGCACATCATCGTGGGAGTCGGACGTTAGTGTCGGCAACCTCTTCGGAGAACTTTCAATAAACATGATTTCAACAAGCCACCTGGAAGACGGAGATGATGAAATGATCCAGTCTGATACAGATCCTTGGATCAAACACCTAAACACTCTCTGGGATATTCGCTTCGAGCAATGCAAATCACCCACGGAAGATAAGGTCACCCAGATTAATCTAGGAGATGAGACTAATCCTAAACCCATCTTTATAAGTGAAAGCCTATCACCCTCCGAGAAAGAAGATTTAATATCTCTTGTGCGAGAGTATATAGATGTTTTCACTTGGAATTACGAGGACATGCCTGAACTTGATCCTCGAGTGGCTATGCATCGCCTTAACATTAATTCAGACGTGAAGCCAGTTAAACAGCAGCAGCGACGGTTCCGTCCAGAAATAATGGAAGCAATCCAGTCAGAAGTCAAAAACTTATAGACTCTAGCTTCATAAGGGAGGAGAAACACCCCGATTGGGTAGCCAATATCATCCCCGTTACCAAGAAAACGGGAAGATCTAGATTTGCATCGATTTTCGCAAACTAAATGAAGTCTGTCCCAAAGACGAATTCTCTCTCCCAATCACGAATGTCCTTCATGGATGGATTCTCAGGGTACAATCAAATCAAAATGTACCCTGATGATGAAAAGTATACTTCTTTCAGGACACCACTGGGGGTATATTGCTATACTGTCATGCCTTTCGGGCTGAAAAATGCTGGGGCAACATATCAGAGAGCTATGAATGCAATTTTTCATGAAAACATGCATAAAACAGTGTTTGACGACATTGCAGTAAAAAGCCGCGCCAAGGGTGACCACATAGCAGATCTGAAGACAGTTTTTGAAATCATGCGAGCACATCAATTGAAGATGAACCCTACCAAATCTTTCCTAGGGGTGGCCAGCGGTAAATTCCTTGGGTTTGTGGTAACATCCAAAGGAATTCACTTAAACCCAAAAAAAGTCCGCGCTGTCCAAGAGATGCAACCTCCAAGGAATCTCAGGGAGCTTAGAGGATTGTAAGGGCGACTAGAGTACATCCAAAGGTTTATCTCAAATCTCTCCGGAAGATGCCAACCCTTCACCAAATTAATGAAGAAGGGCGTCTCATTCATCTGGGACGATGTTTGCTAACAAGCGTTCGAAGAAATCAAATGATACCTCACGCAACCACCCGTCCTTACAGCTCCGGTTTCAGGAAAACCTTTCCTGATATATGTTCGAACGATGAGTCATTTCTTAGGAGCTTTACTAGCCCAGAATAATGATCAGGGACATGAGCAGGCAATCTACTATCTAGAACCATAATCGGAGCCGAACATCTGTATAACCCGATCAAAAAGGAATGTTTGGCATTGGTGTTTGCCATCCAGAAAATGCGACACTACTTGGTGGGCCAGACTATAAATATCATATCAAAAGTCAACCCTTTGAGGTTGCTCATGACGAAACCATCGTTACTAAATGGTCGCCTGGCAAAATGGGCCATACTGCTCTCCCAATATGAGATGCGCTTTCTACCATAAAAAGCCGTGAAGGGACAAGCGGTGGCAGATTTTCTGGCTGAAATCTAGATCCGAGAGCGACCGAACTTTACGAGGATCTCCCAGACGAGGTCGCTGAAGTTTATCTAACCCAGACATCTTTTGAAGGACATGTGTGGCAACTCTTCTTCGACGGTGCATCGAGAATAGGTCCACAAGGGCATGTCATAGCATTCTCATTAACTGAGCCATGCTCCAAAAATGTAGCAGAATACAATACCCTCTTAATTGGAATGCAAATCACCGATGAGATTGGCGTTAAAAATCTCAAAGCATATGGTGATTCTAAACTCATTGTTAGCCAAGTTCGCAGGGAGTACGAAGTCAGGCATGAAGACTTAGTACCCTATTACAACATAACTATTCACATGGCTGAGAGATTTAGAAACTTTTACATCAACCATGTACCTCCCCAGCAAAATACGCATGCAGATGCACTGGTATCTCTCGCTGCCTCCTTAGCCCTTCTAGCTGGAGTAGTAGAGAAAATACTTATCTACAGCCATGACCTGTATTGCCCAAGAACCGCTTTAAAGATTACCAAAAGCCGACAGGAGACTGTCAAGCCAAAGAAGCTTTAGAGACTTGAACAGGTCCATAACTTAGAGATTAGCGATTCCCGTACATCAACTATGCATTATATGACATCCTTCCTGATGATCCCAAAGAGGCGGCTGTCATTAGAAGGAAATCCCCAAAATTCTATTATAATGCGTTCACACGAACACTGTATCATCGACCGCATGATAGGATCCTCCTCCGCTATTTGTCGCAAAAGGAGGCATAAGAAGTACTCAAAGAAGCGCATGATGGCTTGTGTAGAGCTCATCAGCCTGGTCCGAAGCTTGGTGATCGACTCTGAAGACTGAGATATTATTGGCCTAAGATGATCCCTGACGCTAAATGATGTCACGCATGTCAGATCCATGGTGACTTCATCCATCAAGCACCAGGATATCTTCGCTCTACAACCTCAACCTGGCCATTTGAGATGTGGGGAATGGACCTGGTCGGCCCTATCAGCCCACCTTCATTCAAAGGACATCGGTTCATTTTAGCTATAACCTACTATTTCTCTAAATGGGCTGAAGTTATTACCTTGAAGAAGGCAAAAGCATCTGATGTGGTCAAATTCGTTAAACATCACGTCATTTACCGCTTTGGTGTACCACGATGGATTTTTCATGATAATGGGCCCTAGTTCGTTAGTCAGGCTTTTCAGAAGTTCTGCAACAAGTTTAGAATCTAGAATGTGTCCTCAACGGTATACTACCCAGCTGCTAATGGTCTCGCAGAAGCTTTCAACAAGACTATTGGAGAACTTCTCAAGAAATTTGTCTCGAAAAGCCAACGTGACTGGGATGACAAGTTAGGTGAATGCTTATGGGCCTATCGCACGACGATTCAAACTCCAACGAAGGCTACACCTTTCTCCTTGGTATATGGGTGTGAAGCTGTACTCCTATTTGAAATCCAAATCCCATCTCTACACGTCACTTTGACAGCAGAGATGACAAATGAGGAGAAGCATCGACTGCGACTTCAAGAGCTGGAGGCTTTGGACGATAAACGCCTGCAAACTCAACAGCAAATCAAGCTCTATCAAGCTCGAATTTCTAGGGCCTTCAACAAGAAAGTCAAGGAGCGAACTTTCAAGAAAGGCGACCTTATCTTAGCTGTCAGAAGACCTATGATGATGATGCATAAAACCAAAGGAAAATTTCAGCCCAAATGGGAAGGACCATTTGTAGTAGAGTCGGTCTACTCAAATGGAGCATATCGCCTCATAACCTCAAACGGGGATACGCTCATGATGCCAACCAACGATAAATTCTTGAAGAAATACTATCCTTGATAGCACTCTTCTCCTGATCAGGTTAGTACTACACCTTTGATCAAACCTTCAGATCCAAAAAAGCTTCTTCCCTTCATTGGCTCACACAACGGTTAATCAACATCAAGCTAATCAAGCGCTTGTTACATCATGATGCATGATGTAAAATTTGAAGAAGAAACAGAATGCATAACTTCGATTTTAGTTTAGTTACTCTTCTACTGACATCCGACGCCTCCGACGGCTAAGGATAGAGGAAAATGTTAGCTTTTAAGTCCAACAAAAATCTTCGATAACTTATCATGCTGAGGGGAATAACATGGCTAGCCCAACTCAAACGGTAATTGGTAAAGGCACACCAAATCTGTTGATAGCTGAGGGTTTGCTAAAAATCCTAAGGGACTTGGTCCCATCCTCTCCTCTAAAATCTCCCACAAATTCTCATCCACAGAATGGTAGGGCCACAAAAATACCTGTGTTCATCTTCCTAATGAAATGAACAGGGATTTGTCAAGTTAATATTAAACCTCTAACAAACTAGATTTTCCAATCCCCAATGGATCAGTCAAGTTAATATTAAACCTTTGATAACAAAACTCATTAGAAATCCTCACTGTTATGTTAATACTACACCTCTAACGGCAAATTTCTCATGTCTCAGGAATCAACGATTGTCGCGTTAATATTAAACCTCTGACAGTTCATTTTACTTTCCACCCAAAATCCCCTACCAGTTCTCTTTCACAGAGTGGTAGGTCCACAAATACAATCATTGCTATGTTAACACTACACCTCTGACAATGAAAATTTCAATACTCCCTAACGAGTACAAACTTTACTTGGCTCTCCTCTACATGGAGTCACAAGTCCTCAAAATTGCTCCTATCGCAAATCAATTTTTGTCAAGTTAAAATTCCACCTCTGACATCCCAAATTCCACTTGCCAATTCTCATCAATAGGATGACAAGTCCTCAAAATTGCTCCTATCGCAAACCAATTTTTGTCAAGTTTAAGATTACACCTCTGACAAATTACTGTTAAGTTTAACACCACACCTCTAATAGTAATAAGATGCTGCCAAGTTCAATATTAAATCTCTGACAGTCACTTTTCCTCAGGCTTTCATATTGAAGTTGAGATGAGCGATGCAAAGTTTAACATTCCTCCTCTAGCATCCAGTTCATTACTAAGTTCAACAATACACCTATAACAATGACTTTCCCTCAGGCTTCCATATTGAAGCTGAGATGAGCGATGCTAAGTTTAACATCACACCTCTAGCGTCCAGTTCATTGCTAAGTTTAACAATACACCTATGACAATGACTTTCCCTCGAACTTTCCTATCGAAGTTGAGATGATTAATGCCAAGTTCAAAATTACACCTCTAGCATTACCTTCACTGCCAAGTTTAACATTACACCTATGACAGTGATATTTTCTGTCTTCCCAAATGAAGCTGAAATTCCCGTTTAGTCAAGTTAATATCACACCTCTGGCCCACATTCCTGTCAAGTTAATATCACACCTCTGACAGTAATCTAAAATTCTTGAAACGGAATTTTCCTAAACTTTGACATGTTAAGTTAATTATCGAATTTCTAGCAAGTCAAGAGTTTCTACTTCTATGTGTCTGATTTTCAATGCAAAAAAGGAATTCAAGATATATCAGAAGACAAGAAAAATGTCACTTTTATTTATATTCAAACATATGAAAGTGATACAAGATGCTCTCTTATACAATAAGATTAAGTGTTACAATAAAGGATTACAAAGAATTCCCTCTCTCTCAGCGAAAGGTTGCACTCACTCCTCAAGACATCTACACTGCTCCAAATATAAGATGTTTGGAAGAGCGCCAAAGAAAGGTTCCTCTCTTCTTCTACTGAATCATGTCGCAGTTGACTAAGTGTTGAGACGACTGAGTGCTGATTACATCATGATGCATGATGTAAACATTGAAGAAGCTCATCGCTAACCGAGAACAATGGTGTTTTTGAGGTCGAAATGCAGAAGAACATTCTAATTCCACTCGACCAACTGGTGTGGGCTGTAATCCTTCACTTAATGGCAGATTTTGCCACCACAGAAAGCTGGATCTTCCTTAATCAAAATTGGCAAAGGGAGGATCCGAGACCTTACTAGTGATATCCTCTTTCCTGTGTCCTCCAAGGACACCATACCCACAAACATACCCACTGTGACCATGATAAACCCGGGGCAGTGCTGGTGCGTCATGTTCAATAAGGCCTCAGCGGATATCTCAAGAGCTCGAACAAGCTGGCTGGTCGAAATATTCACCCAAGAGCCAAGCAAAAACGCAGAAGACTGACTGAGGCGGCCAGAACCTGTAAGAAGCAAAAAACTAAAAAGTTAAAATTTTGTTTATGGCAGGAATAGAAAAGCTGAAGGGTAGACGTGATCGAAGTTGTGAACTTCAAACGCGGAGTTAGCCAGTGCAGATCTGAACATAGTCTGGTGTTAGACCTGCGTCCAAGATATAAGACGTGAGGTAGCCCAGACGCAAGGGTCGCCACACCCGCGTTTGAGAAATAGGGGTTGCCACATCCAAGTCCAGATGTCTCAAAAGAGATAGAATTCTCTAAGTCAAGACCTCAAACGTGAGCTTCATGTACAAAGCTCGCATTTCAAGATCCCAGCACAGAGTTTATCACACTCGCGTTTAAAGGATTTGTGAGTTAGAGTTTAAAGTCAATCAGCTCGCGCTTCATCAAGAAGTCTAAAAGACGCGACTTTCGAACACGGGCGCATCAATCAGATTTCAAAAGAAGATCAAGAGATCGAATTTCTTCAATGGATAGGAAAATAGAAACTCAGTGGGATTGAGTATTTCATGGCAACAAATTATTCCTACCCGAGGAAGGATTCTCTAGAAATTAAACTTTATTCATCAAGGCGTGGCCGTAAAAGCACTTAAGACGATGCTTTTTGATCTTGAAATCACTTGACAGTGATAATCTTTGGAAAAGATAAAAAGAAAGCATGGAAGCTTTGAGTCCTTGTTGTTCATTAGAACACATCTCCTTGAAGGGAAGATAGATAAATCAAGACGAAAACTCTCAGAGCGCATGCTCTCAAAGGGAAACAGTCTAACTAATGGATTGTTAAGGGGGTGACGCCTATTTATAGGCAAGCCATAAGGCTTACAATTAATGGCATAAAAATTAAAGCCATCAGCCTTAATTCCCGCATGAACATCAAGTCCAATAAGGAGTAACGCATGGATTGCCACTTCAGGAAACATCAAAGGACACAAGTTTCTAATCATCAACGCCGACTTGGCATTAAAGATCCAACAAGAACTTTAAGATGGGTTGCATGTGACGCTTAGGAAGCAGCGTCAGGCGCAGACTCAAAGGTCGTGTCCACAAGTCCACGACCTTTCATAACCCGAGGGCTGCGTTCCTTTCATTCCTACCAAAAAGTCCAGAACCGCGTCTCCTAAAGTGGTCCAGAGCCGCGTCTCCTCAGCCAGTGGGGTCCACCCTCCATGACTATTCAGGGATGGCGTCTTGAGCTCACACCCATTCACAAGACTTGAAGGCTGCGTCTTGAACCTGAAGGCCGCGTCTCCTTTATCAAGAATGCAGGTTCGTGCCGCCCTCTTATGGGATCAGAGCCACGTCTCTATTGAGTCAGAGCCGCGTCCCTACCTACCAGCTGAAGATCCGCGCGTCATTCTTGAGGGGCCCAAAATCACGTATCCACTACAAATAAAAGCCGCGTTTCAATCATGAACTCAGTACAGCCTGAGTTTGCGCCCTCTCAAGGGACCAGAGTTGCGTCTCTATTGAGTCAGAGTCACATCACCACCAATCAGCTAAGACCCGTGCGTCATTCTTGAGGAACCTAAAGCTGCGTCTAGTCAACAGAGTGAGAGCTGCGTCTTCACTTCAAAGATCGCGTGCGTTTCTTCAACAAATTAATAGATGCGTCCCCACTCCGAGTGAGGACTGCGTCTCTAAAGTAACATGACCCCTGCGTCTACAAGACTTACATTTAGTCTTCGCTTCTATAATCAGTTCAATAGTACACTGGCACAAGCAGACGACTGTTTACCCCTGGTTCAACAGTACACCAACACCCAGTTCAGAGCACTGAGGAGGTCTGGACTGCGTATCTAGACACTCACCACGATCATCTCTGGTGGCTTCAAAGGATTTTACAATTCACTCACGAAGACCATATTCCAGAGAGGATCAAGCTCAGGGCATCTCAAATGTCCAATAATGAGGATTATTAATCCAACCAAGATCCAAAGAATTTTGAAATCCGTCCAAGTCAACCATGGACTATCGAAAACTTTGGAGGGGGTTCTGTATACTGTACAAAAATCACTGAGGATAAGTCATCAGAAAGCAGAGTCCAAACTCCAGACGCAGGGCTAATCATAGCCACTACCTCAGCACCAAGACGCGAGGATCGAAACCCCCCGTCTTAGCATTACTACAGTAGCATCACTACAGTACCAAGATACGAGGGTCGAAACTCGCGTCTCTACTTTATCACAATAACCAAGACGCAGAGCCCGGAGCCCACGTCTCACACAAAGCTTGACGCAGAACTTGAAGCTCACATTTCAACCAAATGCGAAGTTCAAGCGTTACCTCAATGGCTAAACGTGAGGCCTGAAGTCCGCGTTTCAATTACGGAGGAACCCTGCGTCTTGGTTATACTGCCCTCATTACTGGGTCAATTACTACCCACATAATAAGGGAGTTAACTCCCATTATGGAGTGTTTTTAGGAGACACATTTACCCCTGAAACCTTTATAAATAGCCTAATTTGCTATGGAAGAGGGGTCAGTCGTTGGGGAAAAAAAACTGGTCAGAAGACCTTCAGTTGTAAGCCGTAAAAGGACTAAGATCTCCAGCTAAAAGAAAGAGAGAGTTCCACTCTTCTAACAACTTGTTGCGTTCAAGTTTGTTCTTGCCTAAAGTCTCTTTGAGATTCTTGTTGGACAGAAGCTGTGGTACTTCGTCCACAATCCAAGAGAAGATTCCCAAGAAGTCTTGACGTTCACCCGGTCAATGAAAAACAAGATTCACTTTCCATCGCCACATCAAGAACCCGGCATTAAACAAAGGGGAGATTTGACCTTGAATATCTCCCCTCTCTTGTAAAAGGATCATTGATCCGTTATAATTTTCTTTACCATCAAATAAAGAATTCACAATTCGATCTTCAATTTTCCCACCAAACAGTATCATGAGTACATGATGTATCAGGAGTATGGTTTGTGTTGGCCCAAGGTTACAATCACCCATTTTTAGTGTGTTTTGATGATTACAAAACATATTAGTTATTTGTACTAATATTGTTTATTGGCTAAGTGTGTTTCAGGGTTCTAACTCAACTAGAAGGTTTCTTCCCTAAGGGAAAGTGTTTTGGACTCAAGTCAACTCAATTTGGGCTCAAGAATCAAGTTTTGAAGATCATATGGTGAAAGCCCTCTTGAAGCACTTGTAGTACTTAGAACCAATGTAAGAAATAGATTGTTAAAGTTTGAGTTTGGAAAATTGGCTTTAGGATACACACACACATTTTTAATACAAGTTTTCAAGTTAAAGTTTTTGTTTCTAAGTTTTTTTTTCATGACTTGACAAATATACATGACTCCAAGTTTTACAAAGACATATATCATTTTTAAATCATGTATACTCTTTTCATCATGATACTTAGATACTCTTTACTTCAAAATATTTTTTAAAAAACAAAAAAATTCCAAGTCCTGCTACTATTTTTCTGTTTCAGGCTTGACCGGCCGACCGGCACGGTCGACCGGCGCCAGTATCAGGACGTGCACGTTTGTGCACGTCTGTCAGCCGACCGCTGGGGTCGACCGACTGAAAGCAGTTGCTCTCGGGTTTTCTGGGTCGACCGCCCGAAGAAAACTGTGTTTTCTCTTAGAGGACGGTCGACCCGACCGGTCGACCTGAGCCCAACGGCTCTTTGCCAGCAGAGCTGGCGGCCGACCGGCCCAGTCGACCGTCAGGCCTGCAAAAGCCCAACGGCTCTTTCCTCTTTTGTGCAATTCTGAAATCTGTTTTTTAGACTGTTTTTTGACAGACTTTTTCAGGGTTTTACAGATCTTTTCCAGAGCAAATAAGGTTAAAATAAATTAGTTTTAACCCTTTTCTCTCCCTATAAATAGAGGAGGAGAGTCTCTTGCAAAACACTAAGAAAAATCCTCAAGTTTTCATAGTTTTCAAAAAGAAAAGAAAAGTGTTTAAGCTCTTCGTCTCCAACTCTTTCTTGAGCTTGTTTTCAGTTGTGTTTGTTAGCAAAAGATCATTCTACAACTGAGTTTTTCTCACTACACTTCATAGAGCCAAAAATCCCTTACTCATTCTATAAGGAAGTTGTAAAAGAGAGATATTATAAAGAGTTTAGTGATCTTGTTGTGATCACTTTGGTTGCTTGTTTCTCTTCTTGTTCTTGTGGAGACACCACTTCGGTAGAGGTTATTGTAATTGGTGAAGCTCGGTGCTCGGGTCTTCGGTAGACCGTTGTAAGCGTCCTCGGTGGATAGTGGAAACCCTTCACGGAGGTGAAGGCGGGGAGTAGAGCGGTGGCTCGAACCTCGAAACAAACATCTTGTGTTTGCGATTGCCTTGTGTCCATTTTGCTTTAAATTTCTCTTGCACTCTATTGCTTTCAATTACTTGCTTGAGATCTAGTTTTCTTTCCTTGTGTTATTGCTTGTGATACTTGTGATATATCTTGTGTGCATTTCATCATTGCATATTATTCATTCTTTGTTCGATCAATTCTCATACAACAAGGTTGCATTGCGCACCTCTAACCCATTCAAGGGGAATTGGGAGGAAGGAGTTCAGAACCTCTCACGGGGTATTCGGCTCTTAGTCTTGTTTTGAGAGATCGTTGCATCATTCATCCATCTTAGTTTTAAAAAGATTGTTAGATTAGCAATTACACCTATTCACCCCCCCTCTAGGTGTTTTTCAATTGGTATCAGAGCTTGGACTCTAGGCTTTTGGTTTAACAACCTTAGAGTGATCCTAATATTGCTAATCATTTCATTCATTCTCACTTAGTAAAAATGGCCGACGGAATTAAAACCCCTCCTAAGTTTGATGGACTTAACTTTCCCATATGGAAGGTTAAGATGACCGTTTTCTTGCAATCTCTAGGAAGTCGAGTTGCAAAGGCCGTGACCAAACCCTTTAGTGCACCCCCCGGTGATGAATCCACTTGGTCCGAAATTGAGACTAAGGAATTTGATGCCAATGCTAGGGCTCACTATGCACTACTTCAAGCCCTTAATGATGATGATATAGCTAGAGTTATTCATTGCAAGTCCGCATATGAAATTTGGACACATTTACTAGTTACACATGAAGGGACTTCACAAGTGAAGAGGGCTAAGATAGACCTTCTTCGGTCCCAATATGAAAACTTTTGCATGCAAGAAAATGAAACCATAGATGATATGGTTACAAAATTTACTAAGATTACTAATGGACTTTTTCTCTAGGTGATGGCATTGATAATGATCAAAGAGTTAGAAAGATCATCCGGGCTCTTCCTCCTTCATGGGAAGTAAAAGCAACAACCTTGAAGGAACTCAATGACAAGGAGGAGATGGAGCTTATAGGTCTCATTGGGAACCTTAAAACCCATGAGATGGAAAGAAAGGCAAGGGAGGACATGGCTCCTTCCAAGAAGAAGACTATAGCCTTCAAGTGTCAATCCACACACTCCGACGAAGACGATGAAGAAGAAGATGACGAAGAGCTCTCACTTCTTGTAAAGAACGTCCGGAGGATGTATAACAAGGCTAAATTCCAAGGAAGAAGGAGATGGCAAGGAGGCAAAGAAGAAAGAAAGATTATTTGCTTCAATTGCCAAAGACCGGGACACATTGTTGCGGAGTGCCCGGATAAAGTAAAGCCCTCCACCTCAAAGAAACCCTACAAGAAGAAGGCAATGAAAGCTACATGGGATTCCGAGAGCGAATCCGAGGAGGAGATTGATACCGCCAACATGTGCTTCATGGCAAATGAAAGCACAAGCAAGGTAACCCCTTCCACTTCTCTTAATGATGAACTTTCCATGGATGAATTAGGAGAAGCATTTGTAAAACTATCACATAACTATGATTTTCTTAAGAAAAAGTATTTAAAAAGGAAAAAGGAAAATGAATCTCTTAATCATCAAGTTTTTACTCTTTCTAAAGAAAAAGATGAATTACTTTCCACTCTTGTTTCCACCCAAAAAGATTTTGACAAATATAAGATTTCTTGTAAAGGCAAGTCCCCACTAATTGATTCTAATGAGATTACCATGCTTAAAGAAAGAATAGACTCATTAGAAATTGTTTTGAAAAATTGTGAATTTGATAAGAAGAAGATAGAGGCCATGTTTCCTAAGAAACAAGCCCCTAAGAAAAATGTTTACCATGCTCATGCTCATGTTCATACCACACAACCTTTACATCGTGGCAAACCCCCAAAACATGCTCACACTAAACACACACATCATGCATTCATGTATGGAAGAGTGTTCTCATGTTCACATTGTGGGCGGAAAGGGCACTTAGCTAATTTTTGCTATGATAGACTAAGTGCATCTTGTCATAATGTTTGGGTTCGAAGCACTAACTTTCAAAGACCCAAGAAAATTTGGGTACCAAAGTCAACAATTTTGTTAAATGATGTAGGTACCTTCCAAGGCCCAACGACGTAGAGGATTGTGGTATCTTGATAGTGGTTGCTCAAGGCACATGACTTGGGACATCAACAACTTTGCAACCCTATCAAGATACCATGAAGGTGGCACCGTCACCTTCGGAGATGATGCCAAGGGTAAAATCATCGGTATTGGTAATGTAAAACTCGGCACATCCCCTTTAATTGAGAATGTAGTTTTAGTTGATGGCCTCAAGCATAACCTCTTGAGTGTTAGTCAACTTTGTGATAAAGGTTTTGATATTGTTTTTGATAATGTAGTTTGTAAAGTAATTGATAGAATATCTAATACTTGTGTGTTTTCCGGTTTTCGTGAAAGTAATGTTTATATGATAGATATGTCTAATATGTCTTGTAATGTTACTTGTTTAAAAGCCTCGATGATGACTCTTGATTGTGGCATAGAAGATTAGGCCACATTTCTTTTGACCATATATCTAGATTAAATATAAAGGAAATGGTGAAAGGTATTCCTTGTTTGAATTTTGAAAAGGACCGAGTTTGTGACGCATGTCAATTTGGGAAACAAACTAAGTCTTCTTTCAAGTCAATTAAGGATATCATGACATCACGTCCTTTGGAGTTAATCCACATGGATTTATTTGGCCCTACTCAAACCAAAAGTCTAAGTGGGAATAGATTTGCATTTGTTTTGGTTGATGACTTTTCACGGTTTACTTGGGTTTTCTTTCTTGAACACAAAAATCAAGCATTTTCATATTTCCAATCTTTTAAGAAAAGAGTTGAAAAAGAAAAAGATGTTTCAATTTTAAGGATAAGAAGTGATAGAGGAGGTGAATTCATTAACCTACCCTTTACCACTTTTTGTGAAGAACATGGAATAAAGCATGAACTTTCTTGTCCTAGAACTCCACAACAAAATGGAGTAGTTGAACGGAAAAATCGAACTTTACAAGAGATGGCTAGGACAATGCTAAATGAATATGGTCTACCATATTATTTGTGGGCCGAGGCCGTTAATACATCATGCTATATATCAAATCATGTTTTCTTGTGTAAAAATACTTCAAAACTTCTTTTGAAATGTACTTTTCTAGAAAACCAAATGTTTCATATTTCAAGGTTTTTGGATGCAAATGCTTTGTTTTAAATACAAAAGATAATTTAGGAAAATTTGATGCTAGATCTTATGAGGAAATTTTTGTGGGTTATTCTAATACAAGTAAAGCTTATAGAATCTTCAATAGATCATCTTTGACTATTGAGGAATCTATACATGTTAAGTTTGAAGAATCTAACTTGTTTGTTAAGAATGTTGTAGAAATAGATGCATTGGATGAAGGCTTGGAGAAAGTGACCTTGGAGGATACACCTACTATGGGAGACAAGCTAAAGGATGATGAAGGAAGTGAAGCTAAAGTAGAAGAGGCTCAAGGACATGAAATTCAATCAATTGACGTGGAGCCTACTCAACAACTTCCAAAAGGTTGGAGATACAATCCTCATCATCCCAAGAACCTCGTCATAGGTGAAGTATCTAAAGGGGTAACCACTCGCTCTAAACTTCATGATTATTGTGGTCATTATGCATTTATTTCTCATGTTGAACCCAAGAACGTCCTCGAAGCCGAGGCCGATTCATATTGGTTGCTAGCCATGCAAGAGGAACTCAATCAATTTGAGCGCAACCAAGTTTGGCACCTTGTTCCTAGGCCCCACGATAGACCAACAATTGGTACTAAGTGGATCTTTAAGAACAAGTTGGATGAATCGGGTAACGTTGTTAGGAATAAAGCTAGGTTAGTTGCCCAAGGTTACACTCAAATCGAAGGAATCGATTTTGAAGAAACCTTTGCACCCGTAGCACGGCTTGAAGCCATACGGATGACACTAGCATTTGCCTCATATAAAGATTTTAAATTGTTTCAAATGGATGTTAAAAGTGCTTTTCTAAATGGTTTTATTGAAGAGGAGGTGTATGTTGAACAACCCCCCGGTTTGTTGATCCTACACATCCGGATTTTGTGTTTAAATTAGATAAAGCTCTTTATGGTTTAAAACAAGCCCCTAGGGCTTGGTATGAAAGACTTTCTTCATTTTTAATTTCAAATGGTTTTAAGAAAGGAAAAATTGACACAACTTTGTTTACAAAACATGTAGAAAAAGATATTCTTATTGTGCAAATTTATGTTGATGACATTATTTTTGGTTCTACTAATGAATCTCTTTGCCAAGCTTTTGAATCATGCATGAAGGAAGAATTTGAAATGTCTATGATGGGGGAACTCAACTATTTCCTTGGACTCCAAATCAAGCAAAGGAAGGATGGGATCTTCATCAATCAAGCCAAGTACACAAAGGAATTAATCAAAAGGTTCGGGCTTGAAGGATCTAAAGTGAGCAAAACTCCCATGGCAACAACTACCAAGCTTGATAAGGATGAACAAGGTAAAAGTGTAGACATTAAGCTTTATCGTAGCATGATTGGTAGCCTATTGTATTTGACGGCTAGTAGGCCGGATATTATGTTTTCCGTTTGTCTTTGTGCACATTTTCAATCTTGTCCTAAAGAGTCTCATATAATTGCGGTTAAACGCATAATTAGATACCTTAAGGGCACTATTGAAATGGGTTTGTGGTATCCGAAAACCGGCCAATTTTCAATGACGAGTTTTTCGGATGCCGACTATGCGGGTTGTAGGGTAGATAGGAAGAGCACAAGTGGAACATGTCAATTCCTAGGTAATTGTCTTGTATCTTGGTCTTCCAAAAAGCAAAATTCGGTAGCCCTTTCAACCGCCGAGGCGGAGTATGTTGCAGCCGGAGCTTGTTGTGCACAAGTTCTATGGATGAAACATACTCTCCTCGACTATGATTTACACTTTGATCATGTTAAAATATTTTGTGATAATACTAGTACTATTCACATGACAAAGAATGCAAATCAACATAGTAAAACCAAACACATTGACATTAGGTATCACTTTCTTAGAGATCACTATGAGAAAGGTGATATTGATATAGACTATGTTTCTACCGATTTTCAACTTGCCGATATTTTTACTAAACCTTTAGACTATGCTAGATTCTCTTTTATTTGTGGTGAGTTGAATGTTTGCATTATGGATTCTTAAAGATAAATCTTTTGTTTTGATTGGTTTTGTTTAACCCTTTTTGATGTATGACAAAAAGGGGGAGAAAAAATATAAGTTTGTTAGAAGTTTGTTTGTTGTTTATTGTTTATTTAAGTTTTTGACAAAACTATTGTGTTTTCAGTGCTTCATGTATCTTACTCATTGTCATTCTTTATACATAGCATTATTTGAGGGGGAGCTTTCCAAAGCTCTTCTTCCTTTTTTGTTTAAATAACTTATATGTTTTGTCATCATCAAAAAGGGGGAGATTGTTGGCCCAATGTTACAATCACCCGTTTTTAGTGTGTTTTGATGATTACAAAATATATTAGTTATTTGTACTAATATTGTTTATTGGCTAAGTGTGTTTCAGGGTTCTAACTCAACTAGAAGGTTTCTTCCCTAAGGGAAAGTGTTTTGGACTCAAGTCAACTCAATTTGGGCTCAAGAATCAAGTTTTGAAGATCATATGGTGAAAGCCCTCTTGAAGCACTTGTAGTACTTAGAACCAATGTAAGAAATAGATTGTTAAAGTTTGAGTTTGGAAAATTGGCTCTAGGATACACACACACATTTTTAATACAAGTTTTCAAGTTAAAGTTTTTGTTTCTAAGTTTTTTTTTTCATTACTTGACAAATATACATGACTCCAAGTTTTACAAAGACATATATCATTTTTAAATCATGTATACTCTTTTCATCATGATACTTAGATACTCTTTACTTCAAAATATTTTTTAAAAAACAAAAAAAGTTTCCAAGTCCTGCTGCTATTTTTCTGTTTCAGGCTTGACCGGCCGACCGGCACGGTCGACCGGCGCCAGTATCAGGACATGCACGTTTGTGCACGTCTGTCGGCCGACCGCTCGGGTCGACCGACTGAAAGCAGTTGCTCTCGGGTTTTTTGGGTCGACTGCCCGGTCGACCGCCCGAAGAAAACTGTGTTTTCTCTTAGAGGACGGTCGACCCGACCGGTCGACCCGAGCCCAACGGCTCTTTGCCAGCAGAGCTGGCGGCCAACCGGCCCGGTCGACCGCTAGGCCTGCAAAAGCCCAACGGCTCTTTCCTCTTTTGTGCAATTCTGAAATCTATTTTTTAGACTGTTTTTTGGCAGACTTTTTCAGGGTTTTACAGATCTTTTCCAGAGCAAACAAGGTTAAAATAAATTAGTTTTAACCCTTTTCTCTCCCTATAAATAGAGGAGGAGAGTCTCTTGCAAAACACTAAGAAAAATCCTCAAGTTTTCATAGTTTTCAAAAAGAAAAGAAAAGTGTTTAAGCTCTTCATCTCCAACTCTTTCTTGAGCTTGTTTTCAGTTGTGTTTGTTAGCAAAAGATCATTCTACAACTGAGTTTTTCTCACTACACTTCATAGAGCCAAAAATCCCTTACTCATTCTATAAGGAAGTTGTAAAAGAGAGAGATATTGTAAAGAGTATAGTGATCTTGTTGTGATCACTTTGGTTGCTTGTTCCTCTTCTTGTTCTTGTGGAGACACCTCTTCGGTAGAGGTTATTGTAATTGGTGGAGCTTGGTGCTCGGGTCTTCGGTAGACTGTTGTAAGCGTCCTCGGTGGATAGTGGAAACCCTTCACGGAGGTGAAGGCGGGGAGTAGAGCGGTGGCTCGAACCTCGAAACAAACATCTTGTGTTTGCGATTGCCTTGTGTCCATTTTTCTTTAAATTTCTCTTGCACTCTATTGCTTTCAATTACTTGCTTGAGATCTAGTTTTCTTTCCTTGTGTTATTGCTTGTGATACTTGTGATATATCTTGTGTGCATTTCATCATTGCATATTATTCATTCTTTGTTCGATCAATTCTCATACAATAAGGTTGCATTGCGCACCTCTAACCCATTCAAGGGAATTGGGAGGAAGGAGTTCAGAACCTCTCACGGGGTATTCGGCTCTTAGTCTTGTTTTGAGAGATCGTTGCATCATTCATCCATCTTAGTTTTAAAAAGATTGTTAGATTAGCAATTACACCTATTCACCCCCCTCTAGGTGTTTTTCAGTTTGTACTAGAATATGTCAAGATATGATCAAGATATCAGGTCATCATTCCCGTATTGTGATAAATATAAGAGTCAAATATCAAGCATTACAGGTGTCAGGTGATCGTATGTCAGATGTCAGGTAATATCAGGAAGGTGTTAAGTAATAACAGGCAGGTGATAGTATATCAAGTAATAAGCACAGTAGACATCACTATCATATATCATAATGTAGAAAAATGATACCGATACAGGGGATCGATACAAATACAAGAAAGTGGTACCGATATTGGATATCGGTATGAATACAAGAAATAGTACTGATACAGGAGATTGGTACGAATACTGAAAAGCAATACGATCTTGAAAAACGTTTCAAGTAAAGGTTTCAAACTCTTCACAACCGTCAAATAAAGGAGTTAATCAAGTTATCGAGTAGGCAAACGAGTAAGTAAGCAAGCGAAATGCAAGCGAAACTAAACAAGCTGGGGACAAGATTAACGAATAGAGTTTAATCACTAAAGCACCTGGTGGAACTCAGAAGCGACTCGGCTTAAGATACGAGTCTAAAATCCGGCAGAGTCCTGCCTAAGCGTGTTTAGTGGTAAAACGTTGAGCGCTAAGCTGCCTTTTTAGGCATAGTTAGAAAGTCTAGAGGACTTTAATAAACCTAAAGAGATTAAGCCTGAAGACTGTAGTAGAACTGAGAGAAGTAAAGCCTGGGGGCTGGGCCCGGAGGCTAGAGTACCTGTACAAGTGTTAGTATCAAACAGCACACCAGCCCTTATACACATGTCCGAAAATACAACACAAAGTCCCAACCAATATAATGAAACACCCGTCGAAGTGGGGTATCCAGAAAAGTGAGAACACTTGCCTAAATACGGAAAACACTATAAAATCTCGAACTCCGAAACTCCATGTAACCAATGCGTGTACGCATTCATATACAATAAATAGATATATATATATAAAGAGAAAGAAAGAGAGAATGCGAACGCGGGGGTCGCGTCACACAGAGGTTGGGAACACGAGAGTCACATCTTCGGGGGACTTGAACGCTGTCATCAACTCCGCGTCCAGCCGCAGAGAGAGAGAGAGAGAGAGGCAGGAGAGATAGAGGAAAAGAGAGAGACCAAAAGAGGGAGAACGTGAGACAGAGAGTGCGAGGAGGAGAGGGGGGAGAGAGAGGAGAGATCCAAAGAGAGAAGAGAGAAGAACAGGGAACATAAAGAAAGAAAGAGAAAGAAAGAAGGAAAGGAAGAAAAAAAGCAAGGGAGAAAAGAGAAGAAAAGAATGGAAGGAAGAAGAGGTGGGGTACGACCGGCCAGGCGGCACTGTCGGCCAGGTCGGCAGAGGTGGGGGTACGACCGGCCAGGCAGCACCGCAGGCCAGGTCGGTGGCGGCCAGAGGGCCGACGAACAGAGGGCCAAAGGGAGGAGAAAGGATATGATAGGGGTAAGGTTCATGATAGTGGTGTTGATGGAGTTTGTGTTGAAAGAGAATGGAAGGAGTTGAAGCTTGGAGGTGGGTGGTAGTCGTCAGAGTGGGGCCCGCCGCTGGTGGACACGCTAGCAGAAGGAGGTAGTGGCTGATGATGGGTTTGAGGAAAGAAGGAGGGGCAAGTGTAGTGTTGGTGGTAGTGGAGAAGATGGAGAAGTTGGTGGTGATGGGTGTAGATTGGTGAAAATAGTAAAGATGGTGATGTTGATGGAGAAGGGATTGGTGAAGAAAGAGAGAGGAGTAGAAGAAGGGGGTTTGTTGGAGTTGGGTGGCGCATGGGGGAAGGATCGCCGGTGGTTGGGGTGCGCTGGCGCTAGATGGAAGGAAGAAGAAGACAGTTAAAAGAAAAATAAAAAAGGGAGAAGGAAATATATATGGGTATATATATAGGGGTGGGGCTTATTACAAATGAGACCCGCATCTCATTCATGAGGTCCACGTCTCATAACCGATACCCGCATTTGGCTAGGCTGAACTGGGACGCGAGGCTCAAGGTCACGTCTGAATCAGGTGCTGAGGTACATGTATTAAAGAGGAAAAAGGAAAAGTGGTTGGGATATTTATTTTGTGGCTGAGAAATTTTGAGAAAAAATTGATGGAAAGGAAAGGAATAGAAAAAGAAGGGGAAATTATGAGTGGATGAGAAAAATAGAAAATAGAAAATAAAAAAATATATGTATAAAATTTCAGAAACTGAGAAAAGACAAAGAACTCTAGAAAAGCACGAAAAATAAAGTAACTCAGAACATCCCCAAAAATTCTCAAAAATAATAAATATTATATTAAATGGAATTTCAAAAATTCGATCCCGTTTTCAAATTAAAAATCCCAGAATCTACTAACAATACCGGTCGACACCAAATCCGGCCTAATTTTGATAAATTTAGAAAAATCTTCAAAATGTATTTAGATAGAAAAAATGATTTTAAGAATAATATAAGAGCACATTTTAGAAATTCA
Organism: Agave tequilana; assembly: GCA_038442645.1. NCBI lineage: Eukaryota > Viridiplantae > Streptophyta > Magnoliopsida > Asparagales > Asparagaceae > Agave > Agave tequilana. The sequence continues at coordinate 42,758 of JAVJIF010012407.1, forward strand.
ACTCTGTTTATAATTTTAAAAAAATCTGAGAATCGATCGGCAGCACCGGTCGACACCGGTTTTGAAGATTTGCAATTTAATTTGAAAAAATCCAAAAAATCATGAAAAATCTAAAATATTAGAAAAATGATTTTTGAAACTGAAATCGATCAAATCTAATTACCAGAAAGGTCAAATCGATCAATACACTGGATCGGGTCCCTGGTTCAGACTCGGGTTGATTATAAAATCAGGAATCAGGATCCAAATACCAAATGATGATATAAATAATCATAAAACAAAACATACAAAAAAACTCAAAAGAATAAGATCAAAAAATCAGAATACGTATCCGAGTACGTAATCCGGGAACAGGGGTTCCATCCTACCCACCGTATAAAAATTTCGTCCTTGAAATTTTGATAAGCGGAAGATGAACAAAGAAAAGATAGGGATGGGAATTATACCAAATAAAATATGAATAACTAAGGATAAAGTTCACAATACGACTGATCGATAATTCGGAACCTAAACGTCTTCTGCACTTCCTGTCGTATAAAACTTCAGACTGTGCTATAACTGTTGGCCCAAAGGCCCATCACTCTAGTTTTGATGATGATTAACTCATGTAGTTATAGTACTAATGATCTTGTGTTTAATTAGTCTTAGATATTTGATCAAGATCTTAGTAGGTGTTTAGCTTCAATAAAGGATTCAAAGTCAAGTTTTGGAGCTAGCACGTGTTGATTCAAGAGCTCGTGCATCAGGATTGCATCAAGTACTCAAGAGGAGTCAAGCTTATTGGATCAAGTTTTGGACCAAGTCAAGAAGGAGAAGAAGATTTTCAAGAGAAAATTTTCAAGTAGACTTGTGTCGTGTTTGTAAGTGTCAAGATTTTATTTTAGATAAAATGTAAAGGATAGATTAGTTGGTGGATTGCTCAAGTTCATATACACACACAAAATTTATATGTGTTTTCTTAAGATAGTTTTGAGTTTACAAAAATATCTTTTTAGATTTATCAAAACTTATTTTAAAGCTTATTGTCAAAAACATAGATATTTCATCATATATATATTGTGGATCATATCCATACACACTAAGCTTCAAAAGTGTTTAAAATATCTTATTTTTGTATTTGGAGATGTTTTAAAAAAATCGTCTTTCAAATTTGGAGATTGTTTTTTTAAAAATACGGTTTTTGTTTAAGGCCAAAATTTCTATATTACAAAAATGATTCAAAAAGTTTGTAATATGTGTTAATTTTTAATCACACATATTTGTACTTCAAAGTATTTCAAAGAACTTATTTTTGTAGAATTTGTGAGAATTTATGGGATTTTATTGAAGGTAAAAAGATCAAGTTTTAATCCCTATTCATGGCTGACCAGGTCTTCTGGCAGTCGACTGGCCGGTCGACCGAGCCAGAAGTCGGTCGACCGGGCGGTCGTCCGATGTGCACAACGTGCACAGCCAAGGGCCGGTCGACCGCACGGTCGACCGCCAGAGAGCTCTGCTCTCTGTAAATGGCCCTAGTCAATCGGGCAGTGGACCGATAGGTCAATGGCCTATAACGGTTGACTGTCGATCGATCGCTTTTCTCAACGGTCAAAAATCCAACCGTTGGCGGTCGACTGGCCGGTCGACCGACAGCAGTATCAGCTGCTGATTTGGACCCCAACGGCTAGATTTTGGAGGCCTATAAATTGAGGTTCCCTTCAAGTGGGTTTTCATGCTAGTTTTTCCTACCTTTCTAAGAGTTTATCTCCACTTGTTTTAGAGCTAAAACTTCCATATCAAAAGGAGAGTTTTTCAAGAGTGTTTTGTAAAAGTGATTTCTTGATTTTTTTACCACAAATCCATCCAAGTTTTTCTCACACATACTTGAGCTTTTCATTACTATATCTATCCTATAGGAGAGTTATTGTGAGAGTGTTTTTAGGTGTTCAAAGTGTTTAGATCACCAAGTGTTCTATCTTGTATTTGAGGAGATGAACTTACGGGTTCGTGTTGTTTCGAGTTCTTGTGGCAGCTCTGTATAGAGGTGCGTCCTCGGCAAGCTAGTATGCTTCGTGTGTTGTTCTTTTGGGAACAAGAGAGGGATTAGTGAGTCCAAGGAGTTCTAGTATGAACTAGTTGTAGGTGTTGCAGCACCGAGTAATCCGGTGAGATCGTTTTAGTGAAAATCCTTCATAGTGTTGAAGGCGGGGACGTGAGCAAGGGTGCTCGAATCTCGAAACAAATCTCCCGTGTTTGCGATTGCTCTCTCTCTCTATCTCTCACTTGTATTTATATCTTGCATGCTTACTTTGCTTATATCTTTATATGCTTGATATATCTTGTACTTAATTGTTATATGCCTGGAATTGTTTGCTCGCACTTGTATTCAACTAAGAGAGCCATAGCGGCACCTCAACTCTTATCTAGAGGAATCTTGAAGAGGTAGTCCAGAGCCCTTCACCGGGAATTCGGCTACACTCCTGTGTTATACTTGGTATGTTTTGCATAACAGTTTTAGTTTGCTTAAATAGTTTTTAATTCCCCATTATTCATCATTAGATTAGCTTATCACCTATTCACCCCCCTCTAGGTGACCTACAATTGGTATCAGAGCTTGGTGCTCTTGATTTGGGTCTAACAACCTAGAGTTAATGATTCTTATTTTAGCTAATCACAATATTTGTTTACACACACTTGGATTTCATGACACCTCCCATGTTTGATATTCTTAACATCCAAACTTGAAAAGTTAAGATATCAATGTACCTCAAACCTCTAGGTATTCATGTTTCTCTAGCCATAATTAAAGATTCATATTATTTAAATGGCAAACATCTAGAGGCTAACTCTAAATCCATTCATGCATTAAAGAGTACCCTAAATGATGATTATTTATCTATGGTTGCTAATTTTGATTCGGCTTTTATAGTATGGAACACTATAGTCTCTCTTGACGAACAAAAGCAATACTATGCGGGGAGTGACTTGGATGATGGAAGTGATGCTTCCAACTTGTGCTACATGGTCCAAGGGATAACCCCTTGAGATAAACTCTGAATCTGAGCTAGAAGAAGATATTAACATGCCATATGATGAGCTTACTTCATTTTGTCAACAACTTCTTGAAAAATATGATTTGCTTAAAAAGGACCATAAAGATTGAAGAATAAATATGAGTCCATTTCAAAAGAAAAAGATTCTTTTCAAAATAAAATTGAATGCATTTTAAATGAAAATGAATTTTTGAAAAAGGAGAATATTTTCTTGGCTTCAAAATTAAATGAGATTTGTGAAGGAAATAAATCTTTGAAAAACAAAATCTCTTTGGTGAAAAAGAAAAAGAAATTGCTTTGGACGAAAATAACTCTTTGAAAAGAAAATTTGTTTCAAAAGAAAAAGAAAATATTTCTAAAAAGAAAATTCTCATTCTTGCCATACTCTTCAAGTTACAATAAATAAAAATGAGATTCAAGTTTTGAAAAATAGAATTAATTGTTTGAGCTCAACTTTGAGCAATTGTGCATTTAACCATTCTAAATTGAAAACCTTGTTTTCAAAATAAACAAGCTCTACATGTTCATGCACATCACTCACGGCATATATATGCACACTTTGCACATTATGGCCACACCCACTCTCATATGCATGCTAGAGTGTACAAATGTACACATTGCGGCTGCAAAGGCCATTTAGCAAAGTTTTATTTTGATAAGGTAAATTCTATAAATTTTGCTAATAATAATGTTTGGGTTCCGTATAATGCTAACCTCCGTGGACCCAAAAGAAAATGGGTACCAAAATTCACACCTCTTGTGTTTGATATAGGTGTGAGCTCTCACATGACGTGAGAGGGTTGGTACCTTAGTGGTGGATGCATGGGCTAGATGGACATATAATTGATGCACCGCTATTAAGGAAGTCTGGTGGGAGGACCATCATATTTTGGAGACTTAGAGAATATTGCATATGGTTTGGTAACTATCTCTAAACTCCTATTTAGTTTACATGCTTTTACATAGATAATATTTTTAGCATGTTTTGATTTTGTACTTCATGAAGAGAATACTTGTTTAGATGTAGTTTTCATTAAAACTTGTGTATATACTTATACAAGTAGCTAGTTGCACTTGATTATTATATGTTTGTTCCTCCTTGCTCATTTCTACTCATTACATGTACATGTATAACCTAGTTTTGATGATTCCCTCATTTACACTTGTTTTCCCTATTTTCGTATATGTTTTGCTTCATGTATATGTTATTCTTATCTAAAACTAATAAATATATATGCATATCCTTGAGTCACTTGCCTTCATACAAATTACATTATGAACTCTTTTGTGTTTAGGATATGTATATATATTTTTAATTTTGGATAAAACATACATATACCTTGAAGTTTGTTTTTAATGAAAAATAATTTTTTTTCACATGTTTAATGTTTTGAGTCTCATTGACTATTTTCATGAATATGTTATTCACATAATGCGTCTGCATTCATATTTAATTTGTTTACTCATGAATTTATTTTCATGAGCCTTTATGAGCTTTATAGATTTCGAGTGTCAACTCTTGTATATTTGGTTTATTTCATGAGATATATATGATTTATTTTCATATTTGAAGGATCTTTAACTAGTTTTTCAAAAATTACTTTAACTAGTTATTTATTCTTCATTTGGTAGTGTTTTCAATTTATAACTATTTTTAAATCTTATTTTTGAAAATTTCTACCCTTTAAGGGCGGATGGATGGGCGACCATGCCTTGTATGCTCAAATTGAAAATCTTTTTAACATGTGCATGAATAGGGTGGATAGTTATGAGTAATACACATGAACTTCTTGAAATTCTATTTTTGTATGCTCATATGTGTTTTCTTTATATGTATGCTTCAAACTTCAAATAATATCAATTTCAATTGGTATTTTCTTTTTCATAGATATATATGTTTTGATTGTGCTTGATTTACAATAACTTTACATGTTGAAAGCACAAATTATGTTTATGCTAAGCTTGACTAATTTTTAAATGTTAATTGGTATCTTAATGGGCTTATGCATTATTTTCAATTGGTATTTCAATTGACATTTTATTTGGTATCAAAATTTACAAGATATTTCAATTAGTATCAAGAATATAAAATGTTTTACTTTCATTGGCATCAAAATTTGTTTTATTGACTTAAGAGATTTCAAAAATTTGTCTTAAAGTGATTTCAAGATTTCTTGATATGTATTGCCTATATGCAAGGGGAGCTTAACATCTCTTCTATATATAGATTCATGTTGAGTGTAGCTTATATTGAGGAGCTTGACATCTCTTCTTTATGTGGTATACGTGTGTAGGGGGAGCTTAACATCTCTGCTTATGTATTGTATATTATACTTTATGTGAGTTAGGGTCTTGACATCCCTTCTTCATATAATGCATGTATGCTGGGGGAGCTAACTTCACGTCTCTCTTCTTCATGAATGTATATCGCATATACATCTTTATTCTTTTGATTTGTTTTCGCCCCTTTGTTGATGAATTGACAAAAAAGGGGAGAAGAATTTTGAGAGTTTATATATGCATGTTTATTTTCTTATTATGCATATATGTTTTGTTTATACAAAAAGGGGAGAAGAATTTGGTGAGTTTATGAATGTTTATCTCCTTATTTATGCATATATGTTTGTTTAGTTTTATGCACTTCATTGTATATTTATGTTTATTGTTATGCATGAGTTAAGGGGGAGCTTCTATGAAGCTTAACTTTAATCTATGCATATATAACTCCATGAGTTTTGTCATCATCAAAAAGGGGGAGATTGTTGGCCCAAATGCCCATCACTCTAGTTTTGATGATGATTAACTCATGTAGTTATAGTACTAATGATCTTGTGTTTAATTAGTCTCAGATATTTGATCAAGATCTTAGTAGGTGTTTAGCTTCAATAAAGGATTCAAAGTCAAGTTTTGGAGCTAGCACGTGTTGATTCAAGAGCTCGCGCATCAAGATTGCATCAAGTACTCAAGAGGAGTGTAGCTCATTGGATCAAGGTTTGGACCAAGTCAAGAAGAAGAAGAAGATTTTCAAGAGAAGATTTTCAAGTAGACTTGTGTCGTGTTTGTAAGTGTCAAGATTTTGTTTTAGATCAAATATAAAGGATAGATTAGTTGGTGGATTGCTCAAGTTCATATACACACACACAAAATTTATATGTGTTTTCTTAAGATAGTTTTGAGTTTAGAAAAATATCATTTTAGATTTATCAAAACTTATTTTAAAGCTTATTGTCAAAAACATAGATATTTCATCATATATGTGTAGTGAATCATATCCATACACACTAAGCTTCAAAAGTGTTTAAAATATCTTATTTTTGTATTTGGAGGTGTTGTGGAAAAATCGTCTTTCAAATTTGGAGATTGTTTTTAAAAAAAATTACAGTTTTTGTTTAAGGCCAAAATTTCTATAATACAAAAAATGATTCAAAAAGTTTGTAATATGTGTTGATTTTGATCACACATATTTGTACTTCAAAGTATTTCAAAGAACTCAATTTTGTAGAATTTATGAAAATTTATGGGATTTTATTGAAGGTAAAAAGACCAAGTTTTAATCCCTATTCATGGCTGACCAGGTCTTCTGGCGGTCGACCGGGCCGGTCGACCGAGCCAGAGTCGGTCGACCGGGCGGTCGATCGATGTGCACAAACATGCACAACCAAGGGCCGGTCGACCGCACAGTCGACCGCCAGAGAGCTCTACTCTCTGTAAATGGCCCCGGTCGACCGGGCGGTCGACCGATAGGTCAATGGCATGTAACGGTCGACTGCTTTTCCCAACGGCCGAAAATCCGACCATTATCGGTCGACCGCCGGTCGACCGACAGCAGCTGCTGATTTGGACCCTAACGGCTAGATTTTGGAGGCCTATAAATTAGGGTACCCATGGACTGTTTTATATAAGATTTCAAGTGGATTTTCAAGCTAGTTTTTCCTACCTTTCTAAGTGTTTATCTCCACTTGTTTTAGAGCTAAAACTTCCATATCAAAAGGAGAGTTTTTCAAAAGTGTTTTGAAAAACTGATTTCTTGAGTTTTCACCACAAATCCATCCAAGTTTTTCTCATACATACTTGAGCTTTCCATTGCTATATCAATCCTATAGGAGAGTTGTTGTGAGAGTGTTTTTAGGTGATCAAAGTGTTTAGATCACCAAGTGTTCTATCTTGTATTTGAGGACGTGAACTTGCGGGTTCGTGTTGTTTCGAGTTCTTGTGGGAGCTCGGTGTAGAGGTGCGGCCTCGGCAAGCTAGTGTGCTTGCGTGTGTTGTTCTTGCGGGAACAAGAGAGGGATTAGTGAGCCCAAGGAGTTCTACTGTGAACTCGTTGTAGGTGTTGCGGCACCGAGTGATTCGGTTGGATCGTTTTTAGTGGAAATCCTTCATAGTTTTGAAGGCGGGGACGTAGAGCAAGGGTGCTCGAACCCCGAAACAAATCTCCCGTGTTTGCGATTGCTCTCTCTCTATCTCTCACTTGTGTTTATATCATGCATGCTTACTTTTCTTATATCTTTATATGCTTGATATATCTTGTACTTAATTGTTATATGCTTGGGATTGTTTGCTAGCACTTGTATTTAACCAAGAGAGCCATAGCGGCACCTCAACTCTTATCTAGAGGAATTTTGAGGAGATAGTCCAGAGCCCTTCACCGAAAATTCGACTACACTCTTGTATTATACTTGGTATGTTTTGCATAATAGTTTTTAGTTTGCATAAATAGTTTTTAATTCCGCATTATTCATCATTTAATTAGCTTATCACCTATTCACCCCCCTCTAGGTGACCTACAATAACACTACTGATCTGATATCTGTTAAGAAGAATATTACTGGCACTTCTGAAAACTAATCCACTCTGAATAATATATAAGATGAGTTATCTTAGAATTGGCCAAAATTTAACTGCTTGAATTCTGTTAGAACCAACGACGATACCCCAGGACTACAATACTTACCTGTTCAGAATCCATACTTATTCTGCTGAGCGTGAAGCTGTTTCTGATAAATAGTCTATATGGGGCTGTTTGTTTGGACGTAAACGCCGTAAAAGGCCGTAATTCGTAAATGACTTATAACTCAGTTACAACTACGATGTTTGTTTAGACCGTAATTCGTAAAAGATTTATGCAACTCAATTACCACTCACTTGCAACCCAATTACCACTCACTTATAGCCCACTTACAGTTAATTTTGTGGTCATGCAAATTTGTATTATTTTTTTATGTTAACCTTAATTTTTTTTAATATTTAACATTTTTAGTATTTATTTGCAATATTAAAAATTTTTAAATCACTAAATAGTTAATTTTGTGGTCAACTTTTTCACTTATAACCTACACATTATGACAACCAATCACCGTAAAATACAATACACTTTCCCACTTATAACTTTATATTACCAACCAAATACCGTAAAACTTTCATGCACGTAACTCAGTTACAATTGTAAAAGAATTTACCAATTATGACTTACGAATTACAGCCAATTACAACAACCAAACAGACCAGATATTCTGCATGTTCTCTGTCACTATGGAGTAGACCAAAATATCGCAGATAAAGAAAACCTGATAGAACTGATCATGGATAGACAAATGAAGAACAACTGAGAATAACGAGTTCTGAATACTGGATATCGATTACTCTGAACTGTATAACCTAGAATTTATAAGAACTGCTCTCTAAAAGATAACCAATTATAGATTACCCAGGTCCTGCGATGTTGGCCAAAGAGATCGTCAATATAGATTAGGTGCAGCGAGAAAACCTGGTTCACTAAGTCCATGTAATACATTAGGCAGGAGAAATCTAAGGAACGAGGTTAGAGTGCTAAATACTGAGGAACTAGCCACGAGTGAAGTTAAATCCAAGTGGGGCCATTGCGTGACACAAACTCAGGCGCTAAGCACTAGGGTATGGAGGAGCTAATGCTCTGTAAGGCTCGCACTTGGCGAAGCTCATGCACAAAAATCAGCGCGTAACACAACGCTAAATGCTAAGCGCCAGGTGCAGCAAAGTCACACCTGGTTGAGCTTGCGTGGCTAGTGCACAACTCTTGCTTGACGAGGCTAACGAGGTTCGTGGCTCATCAATTCCATAAAAACTATTGGACATTGTGGTTGAACTTATTGAAGTTGATAGAAGAGGTCATGATCGTTACTAGAATAATATAGAAAATACCATAGCCCTATCTGACAGAAGTTTTGAATCTGGAAGATTGTTTCATACAGACACTCCCTATATACTGATACAGTTCATCTGATTATATAAGTGATGACTACCTAACTCCTTGTTTTGATCCCATGGTGTGTCTATACATATAAGATTAGAATGCGAAGCCAAAGAACTGTCAGGTATAACATAATACGATGCACTAGAATTAAAGAATACCATAATAAGAGGAGAGTGAACCATATCTGCTCTGCCATACCATACTAGTCTACCCGTATCTTAAGTTGGTATAAAGATCATAAAAACTGAAATAGTGAAAAATGGAGGGAATACAGGAATTAAAGGAAGGATGATCAAGAAGAAATAGATAACTCTGCACTTGTAGTTGGATTGTATAATCAGGACTCATGCATGCAGTTGCAAATTTTTTTTACCATTAATTGCTGACAGGTTTGTACTATAGAAGTGAGAGCCTAGGCTTTGATACACCCTGTAATGCCTCGATCCCGCGAATACGGAGACGTTACTGCGACGTACATACGTAGGTCAGAAATGCCCTCACACATATATATGCTAAGCATCAGTACATGCAAGAATTAGAGTATAAAAGTACGTGGTGCATTATACATTCTAACATATGAGTATAATTATAAAGTTATCACATGATTTGACACAATATTACAAGAATATTACATCACCGATAGGCGCAAATGCGAGAATACAAAGAGATATACAATGATGAATAGTATGAAATACGCTCACGAGTTACAAAAGGAAAACTCAAGAGACGAGCAGGGGGGAAGAAGAATAGGGTCCCAGATTGGCCTTTCGCTGATCTACTATACTTTCGCTGCGCCACTCTAATCAACAAGATGTCCATCACGGTCCAAGCTCTAGGATATAGACATGCAGATCTAGGGGAGTCAAAAACTTCCCAACGACTGGTGTGATGAATTCCAAGTAGCATGCTAGAATAAGCACACGTGTATCGATAAATCTGAATCAAAAGCATGCGTGGAAAACAATGTCGTGACCATATATACGGAGACGTTATTGTGACGTATATACGTAGGTCAGAAATGCTCTCATATATATACGCTAAGCATCAGTACAGGTAAGAATCAGATTACAAAAGTATGTGGTGCATTATGCATTCCAATTATGAGTACAATTACAAAGTTATCACAGGATGTGACACAATATTATAAGAATATTACATTACCGATAAGCGCAAATGCGAGAATACAAAGAGATATATAATGATGAATAGTACAAAATGAGCTCACGAGTTACAAAAAGAAATCTTGAGAGACAAGTAGGGGCCTGGAAGAATAAGGTTCCAGATTGGTCTTCCGTTGATCCACTATGCTTCTGCTGCGCTACTCTGATTAACAGGATGTCCATCACGGTCCAAACTTCAGGATCTGGACATGCAGATCTAGGGGAGTAAGAAATCCCTAACGAGTGGTGTGATGAATGTCAACTGGCATGCTGGAACAAACACATGTGTATCGATAAATTCGAATCAAAAGCATGCGTGGGAAACTATGTTATGAGCATATACATCCGAACATGAATAAGGCATCAAATGATGAGATAAAAAGATATGACAAAACCAGTTGTACGGGCTCAGTAGATAGATTCATGAGATTGATACCTTGAGGAGATAATCCAAACAAGGAAACCCTCATCTTTATACCATATACTTCATGTCTCCATCGACTGAGTACGCACAAGCTGAGCTGTCCACAATAATAACTAAAGAGAACATTATGAATCATTAGGAAGCAGTGATTATAATGCAATTAAAGAATCCGTATAAAACCAAGAATAAGTAAGTCAGGAGATTAGGCATAGTAATACAAGTGTAATATTAGGCAAGAGACAGGCCGTGTACGATATGGTAATGGCAGCAGATCAGTGGAGTAGTACACATGTGATAAAGTTAGGAATATATAATATAATAATCATGGTAATAGTAAAATTAAAAATCCGAATAAAAACCCGATGAAAGTAAATACGACAAAACTAGCAGTACAACCCAGATTACGGTTTCATAAGATAAGTACGTCGAAGGAATAATCCAAACATGAAAACTTTATTTATATATCGTATATCTCACATTATCGTAATCTGAATGTATACAACCCGAATTGCAAAACACAATGAATTATTAATTAATATCTTATTATTATTACTCATCCTACCCATATATCTAAGTATGTGTTACCGGTACACATACATCCATATATGAGTAAGATGAGATTGTTATTGAAAACTAATAATGAGACCAATGAATTATGTTTACAATGGGTTCCATGCATGTCCGAAATAATGACCCAATAACCTGACATTTAGTTAGGCCCTTGCCGCTAAGCACTCACGATACAATAGCCGGGGTGTAAGAACCACCCCGCCCGGAACACTTAGGGCCCACAGGTAGAACCTCAAGATTTTCGTTGCACAACATTCCTATACCATTGTAAACAAAATCATAATTGAAGTCCATCAGTTTCTCCCTTACCCAATATAAGTTTTCTTTTTTATGGTTTACTAGATAATTATCAGTGTACGAGAATGAGCAAGAGCATGTCAGGTGTATCATGACTACATGATGTATCAAGAGTATGGTTTGCACTGGAACATGTCAAGAAATAATCAAGATATGAGGTCATCATTCATGTATTGTGATAATTATAAGAGTCAAATATCAGGCATGAAGGTGTCAGGTGATCATATGTCAGATGTCAGGTAATATCAGGTGATAGCACATCAAGTAATAAACATAGTAGATATCACTATCATATATCATAATGCAGGAAAATGGTACTGATACAGGGATTGTTACAAATACAAGAAAGTGGTACCGATACTGGATATTGATATGAATATAGAAAATAGTACCGATATAGGAGATCGGTACAAATACTGAAAAGCAATATGATCTTGGAAAACGGTTCAAGTAAAGGTTTCAAACTCTTCACAACCGTCAAATAAAAGAGTTAATCAAGTTATCGAGTAGGCAAGTGAGTAAGTAAGCAAGTGAACATGCAAGCGGAGCTAAACAAGCTGGGGACAAGATCAGCAAACAGAGATTAATTACTAAAGCACCCGGTGGAACTCAGGGACGACTCGGCTTAAGATGCGGGTCTAAAATTTGGCAGAGTCTTACCTGGGCGTGTTTAGTGGTAAAATACTGAGCGCTAAGCTGCCTTTTTAGGCTTAGCTAGAAAGTTCAGAGGACTTTAATAAACCTCAGAGAGGTTAAGCCCGAAGGCTGTAGTAGAATTGCAGAGCAGCTAAGCCCAAAGGGTGAGCCCGAAGGCAAGAGTACCTGTTCAAGCGTTAGTATCAACCAACACACCAGTCCCAATACACATGTCCGAAAATACAACATAAAGTCCCAGGAAATATAATGATATGCCCGTTAAAGCAGGGTATCCAAAAAAGCGAGAGCACTCGCCAAAATACGGAAAACACCGTGAAAATCTCGAACTCTGAAACTCCATGTAACAATGCGTGTATGTGTTTATAATATGTGTGTGTGTGTAGAAAGAATGCGGATGCGGGGTCACGTCACATGGAGGTCGAGAACATGAGAGACGCGTCTTCGGGGGACTTGAACGCGGTCATCAACTCTGCATCTAGCCACAGAGAGAGGCAAGAGAGAGAGGCAAAGAGAGAGAAAAAGAAAAAGAGACCAATAGAGGGAAAACGTTAGACAAAGAGTGCATGAGAGAAGAACAGGAGAGAGAAAGTGAGATAGAGAGAGGAGAGATCCAAAGAGAGATGAGAGAAGAACAGAGAAAGAGAAAGAAAAAAGGAGAAAGAAAGAAAGAAAGGGAGAAAGGAGAAGGAAAGAAAAGAAGGAAGATGAGGTGCGGGCCAGCCTGGCCGGCCAGGTGGCACCACCGGCCAGGTCAGTGGCAGTCAGAGGGCCAACGACCAGAAGGCCAACGACCAGGAGGAGAAAGGATATGATTGGGGTAAGGTTCATGATGGTAGTGATGATGGAGTTTGTATTGAATGAGAATGGAAGGAGTTGGAGCTTGGGGGGGTAGTAGTCACCAGAAGTAAGGGCCCACCTCCAGTGGACACGATAGAGGGAGGAGGTAGTGGCCATGGGTTTGAGGGAGGAAGGAGGAGGTGCAAGTGGAGTGGTAGTGGAGAAGGTGGAGAAGTTGGTGGTGATGTGTGTAGATTGGTGGAAATGGTAAAGATGGTGATGTTGATGGAGAAGGAATTGGTGAAGAAAGAGAGAGGAGGAGAAGAAGGGGGTTTGCCAGAGTTGGGTGGCATATGAGGGGAGGGTCGCCGGTGGTTGTGGTGCGCTAGCGCTGGATGAAAGAAGAAGAAGACAATTAAGGGAAAAATGAAAGAGGGGGAGAATGAAATATATATAGGTATATATATATAGGGGTGGGGCTTATGACAAATGAGACCCGCATCTCATTCATGAGATCGCATCTTATAACCCAGCCCGCGTTTGGCTGGGCTGAGCTGGGACACGAGGCTCAAGGTCGCGTCTGGATCAGGTGCTGAGGTACATGCATTAAAGAGGAGAGAGGAAAAGTGGTTGGGATATTTATTGTGTGTTTGAGAAATTTTGAGAAAAATTTGAAGGAAAGAAAAGGAAAAGAAAAAAGGGGATAATTATGAGTGAATGAGAAAAATCAAAAAATAGAAAAATAAAAGAAAATATCTGGATAAAATTCTGGAATCTGGGAAAACACCAAGAACTCTAGAAAAGCTCGAAAAATAAAGTAACTCGGAACGATATCCAAAAATTCTCAAAAATAATAAATATTATATTAAAGCATATGGTGAAATCAGATTTCAGAAATTCAATCTCTTATAAATTAAAAAAAATCTGAAATCTACCGTCAATACCAGTCGACACCAAATTCGGCCTAATTTTGATAAATTCAGAAAAATCTCCAAAAATGCATTTAGATAGAAAATGTGATTTTAGAAATAATGTAAAAGTAATTTATAAAAATTCAACTCCGTTTGTAATTTAAAAATTTGAGAATCGATCAGTGACACCAGTCGATATCGGTTTTGAAGATTTACAATCGTATTAGAAAAAATTCTCAAAAATCATGAAAAATCTAAAATATTAGAAAACAATTTTTGAAACTAAAATCAGTCAAATCTGATTACTAGAAAGGTCAAATTGATCAATACACTGGATCGAGTCCCCGGTTCAGACTCGGGTTGATTCTGAAATCAAGAATCCAGATCCAAATACCAAATGATGATATAAATAATCATAAAACAAAATATACGAAGAAAATGTTGGCCCAAAGGCCTTCCACCCTAGTTTTGATGATGATTAACTCATGTAGTTATGTTTACTAATAATCTTTTATTGTTTAAGTTTCAGATCATTAACCAAGATATTAGTTGGTGATTAGCTTCAACGAGGAGTTTAGAAGCTTATCATGGTGATTTCGGTGCTCAAGCTTCAAGATCTTTCCTTTGCACTCGGTGGATCACGCGTTTGGGAGCTAGTCTACTTGACGATGGAGATCATCAAGAAGACTTAGGTATCCTAGTTTAGATAGTGTGTTTAGATCCATTTGTAAAGCTTAGTATAGTTGATATGCTCAAGTACACATACACACATTTCATGATTTGGATTTTGGTTTTCATGAATAGTTTGATCAAAACAAGTTTACATGTTTATATGTATATTAGATGTGCTTATATGACTTATACAAACTTAGTTTGACATACCTATTCATGTAGTTTTATGTTTTGGTATAAAACATACTTTTGAAATTAAAGAACAAAAACTGTGATATATTTTGTGAATGTATATTGGACCTATGTCCATATGCATCATGCTTAATAATGTTCAAATATCATGTTTTTGTATTTCTATAAAGTTTTAGGAAAATCAGATTTCCTATTGAAAATTCAAGTTTGATAAAAATACTAGTTTTGGTTTTTGATAAAATTGGCAAGACACAAAAATGAATTGATATAATTGATATATGTCTTGAAAATTTTTATCACATGTTTATGGTTCAATATAAAATGTTAAAACAAGTTTTATAGAATTTTCAGAAAAAGATAAAAGATTTTTATAAAATATTTTTCCCAAATTTTCTGATCTTATTTTTGTGCTGACAGGCTGGTCGGTCGACCGGGACGGTCGACCGCACCAAGGGACGGTCGACCGCACCGGTCGACCGACGTGCACAGACTTGTGCACGTCTGCAGCACAGTGGTCCAGTCGACCGGACGGTCGACCGCTGCAGAGAGTTATGCTCTCTGTTAATTTGGGTCGACCGGGCGGTCGACCGGTAGCTCCAACGGGTCAAAATATGACCGTTGGACGGTCGACCGGCCGGTCGACCGCCAGGCCTGTCAGGCTGACACGTCAGCCTAACGGCTAGTTTTGAATTTGGCCTATATAAACCCCATTGTTTGGAGTTTCTCCTCAAGATTTTTATGCCAAAATTCCTGACCTTTACTAGTGTTTTAACAGTGTTTTCAAAAGAGTTTTTTATGCAAAAAGGATTCATTCATTTTGTTTTAGGTTTTTGGAAAAATCAAAGAAAATAGGATTTGGGATATTTGTATTGGTTTCCATTCTATATCTTTTACAAGAATTTTTTTCCAAGTATTTTCTTTGTGTTCTTGTTTTCCAAAACACCTAATTTTTCACACTTGAGCCATATCTTCTATCCTAAACTATTAGGATCTTATTTTTGTGGAAAAAGAGAAAAGAGAGAGTTTTGAGGTTGTTGTTGTGGCCTCTAAATTGTAAACCCTCCTTGCTTTTGTGAATCCCTCTTCGGTAGAGGTGATCGGAGTGGTATTGGTTTGGATCCCTCTTTGATAGAGGCGATTGTGTTGTAAACCTCTTCGGTAGAGGTAGTGGTGTTTATTGTTGGCTATGGGCCGTATCCCTCTTCGGTAGAGGTGGATTGTGGTTGTATTGCCTCGGTGGTATTGTAAGGTTGAGTGAGGAGTTTGGTACTCCTATAGTGGATTGGGAAATCCTACACGGTGGTGTAGGCGGGGATGTAGAGCTGGGTGCTCGAACCTCGAAACAAATCTTGTTGTTAGCGTTTGATCCACTTGTCTCTTTTACTCTCTCTCTTTACATTTGTGCAAGCATCATTTCATACAAGCATCTTCTTTCATTGCATACATATCTTATTCATTGCTTGTGTTGCCTTGCATCTTTCATATTGCAGTTCATCTTTATTTGCTTGGCTTGATTGTGTGTGTGAATCATATTGCCATATCCTTGATTGCTTGGATTGCTTGTGTGTGTGTGCCTAACTTATACTCATCCAACAAGAGCTTCACATAGCGCCTCAACCCATTTCAAGGGGAATCAAGAGGAGTTAGTCCAGAGCCCTGCAAAGGGAATTCGGCTACACTTGTTGTATTGTATTAAGTTTGTGCAACATTTGCATTAGCTTCCGCATTTAGAGCATTAAGTTTTCATTTAGTTCTAGATTAGCAATTACACCTATTCACCCCCCCTCTAGGTGTTTTTCAATTGGTATCAGAGCTAGTGCTCCTGATACTTAGGCTTAACATCCTAGGAGTGAGATCCATTTGCTTGCTAATCTATTATTTGCATTTGCTTGTTTTCACACATATAGTTTACCATGGCCTTCATGACCCCACCTATGTATGACCCTTCCAACATTCATGTTTGGAAGATTAGGATGACCGTTTATTTACAAACCCTAGGTCATAAAGTTTATCTTGCTATTACCAAGGAATCCTTCCTTAGTGATCGCAATCATATAGGGGCCAATGCACAAGCCCTAGAGGCCATTAGAAGCACATTACCTAAAGATTATCTTATGTGTGTTTCTAACATTGATTCCGCCTTTGCAGTGTGGAACAAATTAACAACAACAACCACCACCTCGGAGCTTCAAGTGCATATCCAAGAAGAGGAATCTAGTGGAGAATCCGAACCACAACAATGCTACATGGTCCAAGGGAATGACTCCCTTGAGGTACAATCGGAAACTCAACTAGATAGTAATGATTGTGCTAGTTCTTCAAATGATTATGTTGATTCCCATGCTTTGAATGAAGAACTATCCATAGTTTGTGAAAAATTAATAGAAAACTATAAAATTTTGAAAAAGAAGAGTCTAGGCATTAATAATGAAAATAAAAATTTGATTGCTAGACTTGATGTTGTTTTGCAAGAGAAAGAGGAGATTGCTAATGAGAGGGATTCATTAAAATCTCAACTTGATCTTGCACTTAAAGAAAATGAGTTTTTGAAAAATAAAAATGATTGCCATGTTCTTTTGAAGAAAAATGATAACTTGTCTTCAAAAGTTAATTTTATTTTAAAAGAGAATGTTGATTTGAAAAATAAAATTATTTCCATTTCAAATGATTTAGATGTGTGTTTAAAGAAAAATGTTGTTTTGAAAAATAAGATTGATGAACATGTTTGCCATGCTAGTGTAGCTTCTTCATCTAGTCTACCTAATGCATGTACCTCTTCTTCTAGGATTAATGATGATATTTGTATGTTAAAGAAGAGAGTAGATTGTTTGGGCTCCATTATGAGTCAATGTGCCATGAACCACACTCGCTTGGAAACCTTGGTTCGTAAGAAACAAGTTCCAACTTTTATGCATGCACATCCTCCACGGCATACACATGCTTCTCACGGACACCATCACACGTATGCTCATGTGTACACTTGTACACATTGTGGTCGTAAGGGCCATCTTGCTAAATTTTGTTATGATAGATTAAATGTTTCAAATTTAGCAAAGAAATTTGTTTGGGTTAGGGAAGGGACTAACCCCCATGGACCCAACAAGATGTGGGTACCAAAGACCACCCCTCCTATTGTTTTTGATGTAGGTGTGGGCTCTCACATGACGTGAGAGTGATAGCACCTTGGAGTGGATGCGTTCCGGACTTAAAGGAAATCTTTTGGATGCATCACTTTCAAGGGAAGTTTTGGTAGAGATGACCACCATGTTTTTGGAGACAAGGAGAGTTGCCTTCTAGGTTTTGGTAACAAATTCCTAACTCCCATTTATTGTTTACATGCTTTCATATTATTGTTTATAGCATGTTTTGATGCTTTATAACATGTTTTTGATGTCTATGGATTAGTATGTTCATTCCATGTTTATTAGATCCTTGACATACATGTATAGTATTTGAGACACACTTGCTTATATGAACCCATATTTAGTGTTCTCACCTTTTGTTTAAGCTATAATGTACATCATGAATCTAATACATGTGAATTTACATAGTAATCATGTTTTAGTTTTCTCATGATGATTTTTTGTTGTTTTATGCTTTATGTGGTATAAACTAGTTTAGATGTAGATTTTATCAAAACTTACATGTATGCATGTACACATAGTGAGAACAAATTGACTTTTATATGTTTGCACTTCATGTTCATTTGTACCCACTATATGCACATGTATAAGCTAGTTTTGATGATTCCTTCATTTATACTTGCTATGCCTATTTTCATGTTTTTACTTCATGTATATGTATTTTGAATTCAAACCTAATAAATATACATGTATACCCATGAGTCTTTTGCCTTCATGCAAATACTTTTAATAGACTCGTTCACGGTTGGGATATGTATGTATATTGTTAAATTTGGATGAATCATACATATACCTAGAAGTTTGAATATATGTTTAGATGTTAGTTTTCATTAAAACTAGAAGATTTATATTTGTACATATGATGGGCTACAAATAAATCTATATATGTTTGGGATTGAATGCTTGTTTGTTCCCATTAGATGTGCTAGTATAGTCTAGTTTTGATGATTCATACATTTTAAACTTGTATTCCATTTTTGGTATTTGTTTTTATGATTATGAGTTTTCATTTCATGTATATGTGTATTTTGCCAAACTTGAAGATATACATGTATACCCCTTGAGTCATTTGCCTTTCATGCAAATATCTATTATGGACTCAAAGTGTGTTTAAGGGATATGTATGTATACTTCTTGAGTTGACAAATCATACATATACCTTGAAAAGAATTGGTATCAAATTGTTTTAATGAAAAGCTAAATTTTCATACTTTTCATGCTTTTCATGTTTTCTTTAAATTGGTATTTAAACTTCATGTATATGTTTACCTTGTCCAAACTATTAGATATACATGAATATCCTTTTTGAGCCATGTGCCTTCATGCATATATCCTTGTGGACTCGTTTGTATCTTGGATATGTATGTATACTTTGGTTTGTATTAGACATACATATGCCTTGAAGATTAAATAATATTAATTTTTAGTTTTCTTGTTTAAAGGAATAATTGAACTTAATTGAACAAATTTTCATGATTGTGATCTCCATACTTGACTTGTACACTCACATTTATTATTTGCTCATGTTTTGTTTTCATGAGACATTTTTATGCTTAATTGGATTAGAGTGTTGATTATCATGTGGATTTCATTTTTATGAAAAATGATTTGTATTTATTCCTTGCTTGAAGGATTTCGTACTAGTTAACAAAACTTTTCATTTTAACTAGTTCGTATTCTTCGTTATAATATGAGATATACACTTGACCCTATTCTTTCAATTGGTATCATTGAACACTTTCAATTGATATCAATTTTGATCTTTTTGTATACTCATATATGTTTTGTATATGTATGCTTACTCTTTCAAGAATATCAATGTCAATTGGTATCTAACTTTCATACATATATATCTTTATGCTAAGCTTGAAAAATTTCTAATGTTTGATTTGTTTTCAATTGGTATTTTAACAAGCTTATGCATATGTTTAGTTGGTATTTCATAAAGGGGGAGAAAATTTGATGTTGTCTTTCAATTGGTATTTGATTTTCACTCCCTTACTTTATGTTAAAATATAGTTTCAAATTGTTATCATATGTTTAAAAGAACACATTTCTCTTAATGATATCAAGATGTTTATGTTAAATGTTTTAAATTGGTATCTCAAAATTTTGTTTAAGAAAAACATATTTATTTTACATTGCCTATATGTGTATAAATTCATGTTGAGTGTATCTTGTATTGAAGAGCTTGACAACTCTTCCTTATATGGTACACGTGTGTAGGGGGAGCTTCACATCTCCTTTTATGCATTACATATTTTGTGTTATGTGAATTAGGGCGTGTCTTCCTTTCTTCATGTAACTCATATGTGTAGGGAAGCTAACTTAGCGTCTTCCTCTTCATGAATGTATATAGCATATAACATTTATTAATCTTTGTTTATCTTCATTTGGTATCAAGATGCTTCATTGACATATTTTTAATTGATATCATATTTGTAGTCACCCCTTATTGACTTTGTTTTTTGTTTTAGACAAAAAGGGGGAGACCATTGTTTGCATTGTTTTGATTGACACAAAAGAAAAAAAAAATTTTACCCCTCATTTTATTTATAGTTTTTGAATGTTTACCCCTTTGTTGATGATTGACTAAAAGGGGGAGAATTATTTGAGAGTTTAACATGCATATATAAAACTCACAACTCAAAATGCATGATTGGTACATATTTTATATATATGCATAGTTATGTTTTTGCATATATTAAGTTTAATATAGTTTAATGTATGTTTATTGGTATCTAGAGCATCTAGAAAATGTTTATTTGTTAATTGGTATCTAGAGCATGTTTTACTTTAAATATTTCATTGGTATCTAGAGCATGTTTTACTTTAAATATTTCATTGGTATCTAGAACCTTTATTGTTTATGCATATTTGTGCATTCATGTTTTTAAGAGCCTTCATTGCATATTATTATGTTTATTTGGCTATGCATGAGTTAAGGGGGAGCTTCCTTGAAGCTTTACTTTAATCCATGCATATATAACTCCATGAGTTTTGTCATCATCAAAAAGGGGGAGATTGTTGGCCCAAAGGCCTTCCACCCTAGTTTTGATGATGATTAACTCATGTAGTTATGTTTACTAATAATCTTGTATTGTTTAAGTTTCAGATCATTAACCAAGATATTAGTTGGTGATTAGCTTCAACGAGGAGTTTAGAAGCTTATCATGGTGATTCCGGTGCTCAAGCTTCAAGATCTTTCCTTTGCACTCGGTGGATCACGCGTTTGGGAGCTAGTCTACTTGACGATGGAGATCATCAAGAAGACTTAGGTATCCTAGTTTAGATAGTGTGTTTAGATCCATTTGTAAAGCTTAGTATAGTTGATATGCTCAAGTACACATACACACATTTCATGATTTGGATTTGGTTTTCATGAATAGTTTGATCAAAACAAATTTACATGTTTTATATGTATATTAGATGTGCTTATATGACTTATACAAACTTAGTTTGACATACCTATTCATGTAGTTTTATGTTTTGGTATAAAACATACTTTTGAAATTAAAGAACAAAAACTGTGATATATTTTGTGAATGTATATTGGACCTATGTCCATATGCATCATGCTTAATAATGTTCAAATATCATGTTTTTGTATTTCTATAAAGTTTTAGGAAAATCAGATTTCCTATTGAAAATTCAAGTTTGATAAAAATACTAGTTTTGGTTTTTGATAAAATTGGCAAGACATAAAAATGAATTGATATGATTGATATATGTCTTGAAAATTTTTATCACATGTTTATGGTTCAATATAAATGTTAAAACAAGTTTTATAGAATTTTTAAAAAAAGATAAAAGATTTTTATAAAATATTTTTCCCAAATTTTCTGATCTTATTTTTGTGCTGACAGGCTGGTCGGTCGACCGGGACGGTCGACCGCACCAAGGGACGGTCGACCGCACCGGTCGACCGACGTGCACAGACTTGTGCACGTCTGCAGCACAGTGGTCCGGTCGACCGGACGGTCGACCGCTGCAGAGAGTTCTGCTCTCTGTTAATTTGGGTCGACCGGGCGGTCGACTGGTAGCTCCAACGGGTCAAAATATGACGTTGGACGGTCGACCGGCCGGTCGACCGCCAGGCCTGTCAGGCTGACACGTCAGCCTAACGGCTAGTTTTGAATTTGGCCTATATAAACCCCATTGTTTGGAGTTTCTCCTCAAGATTTTTATGCCAAAATTTCCTGACCTTTACTAGTGTTTTAACAGTGTTTCAAAAGAGTTTTTTTGTGCAAAAAGGATTCATTCATTTTGTTTTAGGTTTTTGGAAAAATCAAAGAAAATAGGATTTGGGATATTTGTATTGGTTTCCATTCTATATCTTTTACAAGAATTTTTTTCCCAAGTATTTTCTTTGTGTTCTTGTTTTCCAAAACACCTAATTTTCCACACTTGAGCCATATCTTCTATCCGAAACTATTAGGATCTTATTTTTGTGGAAAAAGAGAAAAGAGAGAGTTTTGAGGTTGTTGTTGTGGCCTCTAAATTGTAAACCCTCCTTGCTTTTGTGAATCCCTCTTCGGTAGAGATGATCGGAGTGGTATTGGTTTGGATCCCTCTTTGGTAGAGGCGATTGTGTTGTAAACCTCTTCGGTAGAGGTAGTGGTGTTTGTTGTTGGCTACGGGCCGTATCCCTCTTCGGTAGAGGTGGATTGTGGTTGTATTGCCTCGGTGGTATTGTAAGGTTGAGTGAGGAGTTTGGTACTCCTATAGTGGATTGGGAAATCCTACACGGTGGTGTAGGCGGGGATGTAGAGCTAGGTGCTCGAACCTCGAAACAAATCTTGTTGTTAGCGTTTGATCCACTTGTCTCTTTACTCTCTCTCTTTACATTTGTGCAAGCATCATTTCATACAAGCATCATTCTTTCATTGCATACATATCTTATTCATTGCTTGTGTTGCCTTGCATCTTTCATATTGCAATTCATCTTTATTTGCTTGGCTTGATTGTGTGTGTGAATCATATTGCCATATCCTTGATTGCTTGGATTGCTTTTGTGTGTGTGGCTAACTTATACTCATCCAACAAGAGCTTCACATAGCGCCTCAACCCATTTCAAGGGGAATCAAGAGGAGTTAGTTCAGAGCCCTACAAAGGGAATTCGGCTACACTTGTTGTATTGTATTAAGTTTGTGCAACATTTGCATTAGCTTCCGCATTTAGAGCATTAAGTTTTCATTTAGTTCTAGATTAGCAATTACACCTATTCACCCCCCTCTAGGTGTTTTTCAAAAAAGCCAAAAGATTACAATCAAAAAATAAGAATACGTATCCGAGTACGTCTTCCGGGAACAGGGGGTTACAAAAGAACAATGACACGGGCCGACAAGAACGTACAAAGAACAATGATTCATTCTCAAGAACAATGAATAACTCAACATATATACACAAAAAATGAGATTCATTTCAATTTCTAAAAAATTTTGGCAGCATCTCCTCTATAATTAGGACTCTGTCCTGATACAATTACCCAATCGGCACACGGCCTAAAATTATATATATAGATATATATATATATATATATATATATATATATATATATATATATATATATATATATATATATATATAATATATATGCAATCATCCCACGTAGTAATATATATACAATGATCTATTTAAAAGCCACATATAGATTTCAAAATATATACACATCAATAGAGCGATATTTAAACCCTCACCCCACTGCATGGCCATCCTTCATGTGTCGCTGCCTAGCCGATCTCACTTGGGGCCGCCTCCTAACTAGTGATAGATACCTATCTAATGATGATGAAAATATTAAAGAAGCATATATCACAAATATGAAACATGAAACAAGCACGTAACACAATATATGAAATACTAAAATTACTTACTACTAAACGTGCTCTAGAACGAATTTTGCCCATTGTTCACAAATCTCATCCACTTCATCATCCGTGTATACTTTTTTTATTATACTGCGGAGATATTAAAATTAATATCATGTTTAGTTTAATATTAACAAAAATAAAAAGTAACTTTTATATCAAATGATTATACATGTATTTGAATGAGATTCCATTGAGATGCTGATCTCCCGCATAAATCACATCACGTTGTATCCGCACACCACGCTATCCGGTTCATGAGGACACTACAAGAATTAAGTTAACAAGATATAACTTAAACATTGTTAATTTTTAAAAAATATCAAATACTAAAAGAAAAATACCTTAATTAGCCTCCATGTAGGATGTATACTCGCAGACTGCACATATTAATCACTATTTGTGATAAACATAGCCATGACTCTTTTCATAAAACAAACAAGAATATTAATAAAAATTTTATATATACTAGAGCTAATGAACTAGATATAAGTATTAAACACTCACATATTAATCATATCAACAATCTCACGTCGCGGCTCATGACATAACAGGTCCAACCAATATACAATAGTGTTGTGTGGGACAATCACGCACAATGCCCTATGTGAACTATAACAGAAATTAGTGTGAAGTTGAATTAAAATAACAATTAAAATTTAACATAAAACTCGAGTACTTACCCCGTATTCAATGGTGCAAAATACAAACGACTGTGCTGGCATCCTTCCATTGTGTTCACTACAAACAAAGCTTTTTCCCTTTCAGCCTCAGCCGAAGCATCATAAACATATGCGGTATTGTATGGACAAATAAAATCATGCATACCACTGATGTCTATACGATCACACTTCTAAAAATTAAAATAAAAAATAAAAAACCTAAAAATATTTAATTCATATAAATTAATAAACATTAAGTGCTCACTTAATATATACAATGATGCATGCCCTCTTATCTCCTCCTTACCTGTGAACTGTAAAATATCACCATGTTTGAGGCTTAAATGGGAGAACTGTATCCAAGGATAACAAGAGGTATTTCTATATTGATGATGTCATCAGTTCATATCCTCCTCCTAAATTACCCACTGTCCTTATTTGCTTGCGATGCTTTCATTTTTTGCCCTTTGAAACGGCTGGCTGATCGACTATTTTGTGGTATGGCTCGTCGCTGGATGTGCTACAACTTTTCCTTTAATCATTTCCTGTCATGATATCATATTACCATTAGTCATTTATAAATTTTTAATTTAAAAATAGAACTTGTACTTTCATTTTGATAACATACCTGGGCATGCAAAGAAACAAGTTCTATTGGCCACGCAATAAAAGAACCAATAATATTACCAACAGTGATCATATCCTCGGTTGGATATGGTAGATATGTATTAATATCCAATGGCTCTGTAATGCTTACTTTAACATTAACAGATTCAAGTACATGACCTTGAAGCACTTGATTATCACCATTGGTATTGTACGCTCTTCCGCGAGCCACAACAGTTGTCATCCCATTAACTCCAGTGACCAAATCACAGAAAAGAAATCCATCCTATAACATAAATAATAGTAAGCATGATATTAACAAAAAGGGTCGATAACAAAATAAATTACAACATCATATTACCTTTGAAATTTGGGATAAATTTATTGACACAGAGCAAAAATCGTACCCGCTATAGGCGGAGGATAAGCATGCTGCTCATAATAGGGTGAAGGATGATACTGCTCATAATAGGATGGTGGAGGCTGAGATGACCTTTAGAGTTGTTGCCTCACTATCTTTGTAAGCTCTGAGAGTATTTCCTTCACCCAGGCATCTACCAACATTTTAACCTCATCGCTTGTTGTAGAGGATCGAAGTCCACGAGGTTGATGAAAGTAGCTGGTAATAATGGCCTCATATCTGGTGCCTCTAACATGACTGGGATGCTCGGGAGCCAGCATCATGCCTAATATATCATTTATCCCTTGTGGATGAATTTCTCCCTGCGACATCGACTCAGCAAAGGAATCCTAAGAAAAAAGTTTATAATGTTAACACTTAGAAAAGTGATAAAATTGTATTGGCAATAGTATCCTAATAATTTTTTTAAATTAAAGCACACTTACAATTTTATTTGCAATTTATTCTGCTTCTTCATTCATATATGAACTATCTTTTTTAAGTCTAGTAGCTTTTCACAATTCATGCCACGGAATTGACATGACTGTTGAATCACCCTTTAATGATTTCTGAGAAATCTGTTGTACAAAATAACATACAAGATATCAGTAATAATCTATATGTAAATATTAAAAAATAACAAAAAAAATTATATGCTTACCAGATCTTGTTCCAGGCGCCCATATCCTTTGCATGGCATCAAATGCGGGTATTTATTTTTTGAAATTTCATTTGCTTTTGACTTTCAGCCTATTAAAAAAATCGTTTAATAAGTTATCCAAACATAATTAGAAATTATTTTGTGTTAACCTGAATCTCTAATATTGATCTCATCATCACCATTATTAGTATTTTTTGGCTTTGTAAAGAGAATAACGGACCACTTTTTTATCGATAGGATCTGTAATGTAAAAAACTTATTTTGCTTGTGATACCAATATAAATGTATCCACTTTATGGCCCACTCTGTTAAGATCAACTAGAATGAATCCTGACTCAATGACTTTCATGCCATGGTTATTCTCCACCCAATTACATCAGAATACAGGAACACGGAATATTGTGTAGTCTAGCTCCCATATGTCCTGGATCACTCTATAGTATGACATGCTTGAAAATACTGGATTTTTGTCTTTGACGCTGGAAATATGCATTGTTTGGGCCACTAAAGTCACACAAATATTTTGTACGGTATACTTATCATCGTGTGCTTTTATATAAAAAACAGTAACCATTTATAGAATACCCAAGATGACACAATTGTGTGAGTTCCATGTGCTAACCATCTCAAAGTATTAGAATAGAATTTGATGAATTTGTTAATTAAACATCAATTCGATTTCTAAACCAATTAATGAATGATTTATTGTGATCATCTGCTACCCACTTCTCCCTCCTTGATCTTACTGGATTGATACGCCTTATATAGTTCATATGCTCTTTTATATAAGGTTGTACTTTATCATAGTTATTCAAGACATATCTTTGTGCTTGACACAATAAGTCTTGATTGATAGTTGAAATCACCTAGAGGGTGGGGTGAATAGGTGATAATACTAATCAATGCACAAATTAAAAAGTTGTGATGCAACGATCACCCAAAATACGACTAGAAGCTGAATACCCCGTGAAGGGCTCTGAACTCCTTCCTCGTGATTTCTCTAGATAAGAGTTTGAGGTGCGTATTGCAATCTTGTTGTATGAGTATTGATCGACAATATGAATATGAAACAAGTGAATATTGCAATGAATATAAAGCACGTAAATGAAGCAATGAATATAAAGTAAGGAATTAAAGCAAGTAAACCAATCGCAAACACAGAGAATTTTTCCGAGGTTCGAGCACCCAGCTCTACGTCCCCGCCTTCACCCAGAAGGATTTCCAACCACTATAACTTCACAAAGAGTTACAACCACACCGGAGTACCCAACTCCTAAATCTCAAGTACAAGTATCTCTTGGTGATCAAAAGACCACAAACCCTCTTTTGAAAAATCTTTTTCCCTTACAAAAACTCTATAGAACAATGTGTAGGATTGAAGCTCAAGTATTGTAAGTAGAAAAAGAAAATGAATTTGAAGAGAGTTTAGAATCAAAAACTTCAGAAATGAGAGATTTTTCAGCACAAAAACAGAGAATGAAAACTTCTTTTTAGAACTTTAAACTTGAGTATTTTTGCAAAAGCTTATTGTGAAAACCATAACCCTAATCAACCCTATTTATAGGATAGAGCTAGGGATTAAAGGGTAAACTAGTATAATAAGTAATTAGGAAGTATTTGACCCAGAAACCAGCCCCTAAGCTCGTTTAGAGACAAAACAGCCCATTAAAAACGTGTTTTAAAATATAGCCGTTAAGGCAGAAATACAGCCTCGGTCGACCGGCCGGTCGATCGGGTTTTCAAAAAATAAAGCCGTTGTAGGCCCACGGTCGACCGCCCGGTCGACCGAAACAAAAAGAGAGTTGATGACTTTCAGTCGGCCGAAGGTCGGTCGACCGAAATGGGGTCCGGTCGACCGCCCGGTCGACCGGGAAACGTGCACACATGCACGTGTTGGAACTTGTTTTGATGAAGACTTATGTGACGCATGTCATTTGGAGCTCTAACACATGAAGAATCAAGAGTTCTACATGATCAAGATGTCCCAAAGAGAGTTGATATGATGTGGTTTGTAATTATGAAATAGCATGTAAAAAGCCTTGACACACACACACATATCATAGTCCTGTTAGTCGACTTACAGTCTCTTATAGTCGACTAATAACATGTGTAGTCGACTTGACCCAAACCCTAGTCGACTAAGTCTTGTGTTCAAAACAGACCCAACTCTCTGTTTGTGCATTAGTCGACTTGACAGTAAAATGTAGTCGACTAATAGCATTTGTAGTCGACTAACCCTTGGCCCCTAGTCGACTAATCTCTGGTCCAGTCGACTTGAAAGTTAGTTGCAGTCGACTTGATTCAGTTATCCAGAAACCTGTCATTCGAGCTTATCTTGACCTAGTCGACTTATACCCAAACATAGTCGACTAACCTTTGGAAAATTGCCTAGTATAGTCGACTAACTCTATAGGCAAGTCGACTATAGGCAGTTTCTGACTGTTGGACAGTTTCTGTTATCTGGTCTTTTGTGCAACGAATTCTAACGTTCCAATTGTTTGAATTGCTCCTATAACTACCCTAACTAACCCTAGTCTTTAGCTATATAAAGGGTGGTTAGTCCAAAGGCCAAATATCAAGAAAAATCTTCAGTTTTCCAAAGCCAAAATTCTGTCAAAATCTGAAAACTGATTCCAACTTCTGTTCTTCACCAAAAGTCATTTCCATTGTGAAGTTCTCTGAAGTTTCTCCTATACTAGACCTTGTCCACGTTCATACACAATACCAAGGCTTATAGGAAAGTTGTAATATTCAAAGCAAGCATTGTACACGGGTGGCTTCTTGGTGTAGAGGCAGTTGTACAAGGTGAAGTTTATTCTCTTGGTGGAAGAGAAGGTGTTCTCTTGGTGGAAGAGAAGGTGTACACATTTGGCAAAGGGGATTTGTCAAGTGGTGTGCATGGTTGTGATTTTGGGTGTACAAAATCAAGGATAAAGGAAAATCTCAAGCGGGTGGCTTGGGGACTGGATGTAGGTCACAAGGACCGAACCAGGATAAATCTCTCTTGTTTGCGTTTGTCTATTCTCTGAGATTTATTTTCCTTTTTGCAAGTTTATTTATTTGCTTAACGTTAATCCTTCTTGTTTTAGTTTTGTGTTGACTTGGGTATTTTTAGATCTATAATTGCCAACAGAGATAGTTCCGCATTTGACATCATCTCGAGGGACCAACAATTGGTATCAGATCGAGGTCCAACAATTGGTATCAGAGCGGGTACAAGTCAACAACAAAGATGGCAACGGAGTTCTCATCATCCCAATTCAAAGAAGGACATTCTACATAACGTCCACCGCTATTTGACGGATCCAACTACAACTATTGGAAGTGTAGAATGAAGATCTACTTGCAATCGCTGAACTACGACCTTTGGAACATCGTAGAAGCATCGTACACCAAGCCAACAACCAACTACAACGCTTGGAGTGAAGATCAAAAGAAGAATGCGAACCTTGACGCCAAAGCAATGAATGCCTTGTTCTGTGCCTTAACAAAAGAAGAGTTCAACCGTGCGTCAACAGCCACTTCTGCACATCAAATATGGCATACTCTTCAGGTAACACACGAAGGCACAAATAAAGTTAAGGAATCTAAAATATCTGTTTTTGTCCACAGGTTTGAATTATTCAAAATGGAGGAGAGTGAAATCATATCCGAATTGGTTACAAGATTCACCGACATTACCAATTCATTAGCATCTCTTGGAAAGGACTACACCCAAGTTGAAAGACTTCGTAAGATCCTTCGTGCACTCACACCAGAATGGGAGAAGAAGACAACCGCTATTGAAGAAGCGAATGATCTCTCAACTTTGTCGTTAGAAAACCTAATTGGTAATCTAATGGCATATAAAGTGCAATTGAAAGAAAGAAAGAAGGAGGAACGACAATACCACTCAAAGAAGAAAGAAATTGTCTTCCATGCATCCTCCGACACGGACGATTCAAATGACGATGAAGAGGAGATGGCTATGCTTTCAAAGAAATTCAGGAGATTTCTAAAGAAAGGTAAATTCAAATGCTTTAATTGTAATAAACCAGGTCATATGAAGATGGATTGCCCTTTGCTCAAGAAGAAAGAAAAATACAAGAGCAAAAAGTTCAGAAAGAAGAAAAACTACGAAGTATCATCAGAACACAGTGATTCATCTTCCTCAGATGAAGAAGAAACCACTGAACGTGTCAACCTATGTTACATGGCACTAGAAGATGATGAGGTATCATTTTCTGAACTTTCTGATGCATTTCATGAATTGTTTATTGATCTGAAAAATGAAAAATTGAAAAATAAAGTTTTATCAAAAGAAAATGAAAAACTTTTAAAGGAAAATTCATGTTATGCTTTACAATATTCTTCTATAAATTCTCAACAAGATGAGTTTGAAAAAGTCATATCATCTTTGAAAAATGAAAATGAGAAGTTTATAAAAGAGAACATTTTTCTGAAAAAGGAAACTGAATCTTTGAATAAAAGGATTTCTATTTTAGATAAAGATATTTTAGTTTTCAAAAAGAAATATGAAGATCTTTTGCAAAATGTGACTAAATTCAATAAAGGAAAAGAAAAATTGAATGATTTATTATCACATGATAATCATTATGCTATTGGATATAATGAAAAGTCTTCATATGTTAGTAATCCATATGTGAAAAGAAAGTCTAATCATGTTTCAAAAAGAATTAAGACAAAGTTTATATGGATTCCTAAGAATTTAAGTTTTCATGATAAAAATACATATATTGCTTCATACATTCATGATATATGTGATTCTTGCAACTATGTGTATACTAACAGGTGGAAACCAAATTCTAAATGGATTTAGACTCCTAAAGGTTAATATGTTCTTTTATGTTTGGTACCATCTAACGTTTATCTTGCAGGTACCATATAAAAATTGATAAGAACATATATATATATATATTATAATATATATATATATATATATATATATATATATATATATATATATATTTATATATTTAATGATATATTTGTTGCAGGGGGAGAACAAAGTATTTCTATATTTGTTATAACCCAATTTCTGCAGGGGGAGGAAAATATAACATATTTTCTGCAGGGGGAGCACTTGCGCACATAAAGCGTCATCATCAAAAAGGGGGAGAATGTTGGAACTTGTTTTGATGAAGACTTATGTAACGCATGTCATTTGGAGCTCTAACACATGAAGAATCAAGAGTTCTACATGATCAAGATGTCCCAAAGAGAGTTGATATGATGTGGTTTGTAATTATGAAATAGCATGTAAAAAGCCTTGACACACACACACACATATCATAGTCCTGTTAGTCGACTTACAGTCTCTTATAGTCGACTAATAACATGTGTAGTCGACTTGACCCAAACCCTAGTCGACTAAGTCTTGTGTTCAAAACAGACCCAACTCTCTGTTTGTGCATTAGTCGACTTGACAGTAAAATGTAGTCGACTAATAGCATTTGTAGTCGACTAACCCTTGGCCCCTAGTCGACTAATCTCTGGTCCAGTCGACTTGAAAGTAAGTTGCAGTCGACTTGATTCAGTTATCCAGAAACCTGTCATTCGAGCTTATCTTGACCTAGTCGACTTATACCCAAACATAGTCGACTAACCTTTGAAAAATTGCCTAGTATAGTCGACTAACTCTATAGGCAAGTCGACTATAGGCAGTTTCTGACTGTTGGACAGTTTCTGTTATCTGGTCTTTTGTGCAACGAATTCCAACGTTCCAATTGTTTGAATTGCTCCTATAACTACCCTAACTAACCCTAGTCTTCAGTTATATAAAGGGTGGTTAGTCCAAAGGCCAAATACCAAGAAAAATCTTCAGTTTTCCAAAGCCAAAATTCTGTCAAAATCTGAAAACTGATTCCAACTTCTGTTCTTCACCAAAAGTCATTTCCATTGTGAAGTTCTCTGAAGTTTCTCCTATACTAGACCTTGTCCACGTTCATACACAATACCAAGGCTTATAGGAAAGTTGTAATACTCAAAGCAAGCATTGTACACGGGTGGCTTCTTGGTGTAGAGGCAGTTGTACAAGGTGAAGTTTATTCTCTTGGTGGAAGAGAAGGTGTTCTCTTGGTGGAAGAGAAGGTGTACACATTTGGCAAAGGGGATTTGTCAAGTGGTGTGCATGGTTGTGATTTTGGGTGTACAAAATCAAGGATAAAGGAAAATCTCAAGCCGGTGGCTTGGGGACTGGATGTAGGTCACAAGGACCGAACCAGGATAAATCTCTCTTGTTTGCGTTTGTCTATTCTCTGAGATTTATTTTCCTTTTTGCAAGTTTATTTATTTGCTTAACGTTAATCCTTCTTGCTTTAGTTTTGTGTTGACTTGGGTATTTTTAGATCTATAATTGCCAACAGAGATAGTTCCGCATTTGACATCATCTCGAGGGACCAACAGCACGCACCCAACGGTCAGAAGTCCGGTCGACCGGTCGGTCGACCGATCTGACCTGAAACAGAGCTGGTCGACCGCCCGGTCGACCGCAACAGGTCAAAAGTTGAGTTTTGGAAAAGGATTTGAGAGATTTTGATAGTTTTCAAAATATTTTTGATTAAGACTAGGTATAATAAATAAAATGAAGTTTGTGAGTAATATATTTAAAATATTTTGTATATAAGTATAGGAGAAATTTTTAGAAAAGTCTTGTGCGCAAAAACTTGTGTATAGGAATTTGAGCTTCAAACCTATTCACTATTCTTTAACAAACTATAAAGCTAAAAACAAAACTAATGAAGTCTCTGAGCCACAATGAAGTCCTGAGCCATGCAATGCCATGCTAGAGCCTTCTCTTCTATGAACACTTCCTCTTGCGCCATTTGCCTTATTAGCTCCATAAACCTAGGAAACCTTGCAATAGCTAAGCAATGACCATCATAAATAGTACTAACCTGAAACTCATCTTAAACAAAATTATTAGTACCATATAGCTTCTATGTGTTTTGTTATCATCAAAACTTAAACAAATGAAGAGTGTAACCTTTTGGGCCAACAATCTCCCCCTTTTTGATGATGCCAAAATATATAAGCTATATCAAAAAAGATATAAAGAGAGAGGTAAAACTCCCCCCTCAAATTATGCTATATTAAACAAGTAAAAGTAATTTGAATTGCAAAAACCATAAAAACAAATAATTTGAATTTTTGAAATAGCTAAGCAAAAGACCATCAAAGACCATGAGACATAAAACACTTGCAAAACCATATAATATAAACTCATGTTTTAGAACTCATATACAAGAACTCATCATACCCATATTTCTCCCCCTTTTTGTCATACATCAAAAAGGGATAAATAAACAAGAAAAAACATTTTTATTCAATAACACAAACATTAAGTTCACCACATATAAAGAAAAATCTATTAAAATCAAGTGGTTTAGTGAAAATATCAGTAAGTTGCAAATCCGAAGAAACATAATCAATCTCTATATCACCTTTCTCAAAATGATCTCTAAGAAAGTGATATCTAATCTCAATGTGACTGGTCTTACTATGTTGATTTGCATTCTTAGTCATATGAATAGTACTAGTATTATCACAAAATATTTTATATGATCATAATGCAAATCATAATCAAGGAGAGTGTGTTTCATCCAAAGGACTTGTGCACAACAAGCCCCCACCGCAACATACTCCGCCTGGCGGTTGAGAGGGCTACCGAATTTTGTTTCTTAGAGGACCATGAAACAAGACAATTACCAAGAAATTGACATGTTCCACTAGTACTCTTTCTATCCACTCTACAACCCGCATAGTCGGCATCCGAAAAACTCGTCATTGAAAAATCTCTAGTTTTCAGATACCAAAGACCCATTCCAATAGTGCCCTTAATATAACGAATGATGCGTTTTACCGCAATAAGATGAGACTCTTTAGGACACGATTGGAATCTAGCACAAAGACACACTAAACATAATATCCGGCCTACTAGCCGTTAAATATAACAAACTACCAATCATGCTTCTATATAACTTAATATCAACACATTTACCTTGGTCATCCTTATCAAGCTTGGTGGTAGTTGCCATGGGAGTGTTGCAAATTTTTGAACCTTCAAGTCTAAATTTCTTTATGAATTCCTTTGAGTACTTGGCTTGACATATGAATATCCCATCCCGCATTTGCTTGATTTGGAGTCCAAGAAAGAAATTTAATTCACCCATTAAAGACATCTCAAATTCACGTTGCATACACTTTTCAAACTCCTTGCAAAGAAACTCATTAGTAGAACCAAAAATTATATCTTCAACATAAATTTGCACTATAAGAATGTCACTATTAACATGCTTAGTAAATAATGTTGTGTCTACTTTGCCTTTAACAAAATCATTTGAAAGAAGAAAACTAGAAAGCCTTTCATACCAAGCTCTAGGAGCTTGCTTTAAACCATACAAAGCTTTATCAAGTTTAAAATCAAAATTAGGATGAACATGATGAACAAAATCGGGAGGTTGTTCAACATAAACTTCTTCATTTATAAAACCATTTAAAAATGCACTTTTTACATCCATTTGAAAAAGTTTAAAATTTTTAAAAGATGCAAAAGCTAGTGTAATCCGTATGGCTTCAAGCCGTGCTACGGGTGCAAAGGTCTCCTCAAAGTGAATTCCTTCAACTTGAGTGTAACCTTGGGCCACTAACCTAGCTTTATTCCTAATAACACTTCCTGACTCATCCATCTTATTCCTAAAAATCCACTTAGTATCAATTATTAGCCTATCGTGGGGTCTAGGAACAAGGTGCCAAACTTGGTTGCGCTCAAATTGATTGAG
This sequence comes from Agave tequilana, assembly GCA_038442645.1. NCBI lineage: Eukaryota > Viridiplantae > Streptophyta > Magnoliopsida > Asparagales > Asparagaceae > Agave > Agave tequilana. The sequence goes on from JAVJIF010012407.1 coordinate 77,804, forward strand.
TTCTTCTTGCATAGCTAGCAACCAATATGAGTCACCCTCGCTTCGAGGATGTTTTTTGGGTTCAAAATGAGAAATGAATGCAAAATTACCACACAAGTCATGGAGTTTGGAGCGAGTGGTTACCCCTTTAGATACATCACCTAGGATGAGATCCTTGGGATGATTTGTAGCATATCTCCAATCTTTAGGAAGTGGTTGAGAGCTTTTCACTTCATCCTTTTGAACTTCACCAATGGATTCTTGCTTTTCTTCTTGAATGGGTGAGTCCTTCAAGGATAGCTTCTCCATGTCCTCACCTAATGAGTCAAACTCTACAACATTCTCAATAACAACATTAGATTCTTCAAATTTAACATGCATGGATTCTTCAATAGTAAGAGTGAATTTATTGAATACTCTATAAGCTTTACTAGTACTAGAATATCCAACAAATATAGCTTCATAAGCCTTAGCATCAAATTTACCCAAGTTATCTTTAGTATTCAAAACAAAACACTTGCATCCAAAAACTTTAAAGTATGAAACATTTGGTTTTCTTAAATGATAAATTTCAAAAGAAGTTTTGAAAGTATTTTTACACAAATAAATACGATTTGATATGTAGCATGCGGTATTTACGGCCTCGGCCCATAAATATTGAGGGAGCCCATATTCACTTATCATAGTCCTAACCATTTCTTGAAGAGTTCTATTCTTCCTTTCTGCTACTCCATTTTGTTGTGGAGTTCTAGGACATGACATTTCATGCTTAATTTCCTTTTCATCACAATAAGTCATGAAGGGTTGGTTAACAAACTCACCACCTCTATCACTTCTTATTTTCAAAAACGAAAAACCTTTCTCTTTTTCAACCCTTTTTTGAAAAACCTTAAAATGTGAAAAAGTTTGATTTTTGTGTTCTAAAAAGAAAACCCAAGTAAACCGGGAATAATCATCAACTAAAACAAAAACATATCTACTTCCATTTAAGCTTTTAGTTTTAGTTGGTCCAAAAAGATTCATGTGAATTAATTCTAATGGCCTAGTTGACATGATATCCTTGATTGGTTTGAAGGAAGACTTGGTTTGTTTCCCAAGTTGGCACGCACTACAAATGCGGTCTTTCTCAAACTTCAAGTAAGGAATACCCTTCACCAATTCCTTAGAATTAATTCTAGCAAGATGATCAAAAGATGCATGTCCTAATCTTCTATGCCAAAGCCAAGAAACCTCATCAAAAGCATTCAAGTATTTAGTAGAACAATCCAAATTAAGCATGTCAATGATATAGACATTATTATCAAGAAAATCGGTGAGAATACAATCATTGGTTTTACAATCAAAAATTTTGCAAGAAGAATCATCAAACACAACTTTAAGACCACGATCACAAAGTTGACTTATACTAAGCAAGTTATGTTTAAGTCTATCAACAAGAACACATTTTCTATTAAAGGAGATGCACCAATTTGAATGTTACCTATACCGATGATGGTGCCCTTGGAGTTATCTCCGAAGGTGACGGTGCTACCTTCAACGTACCTTGATAGGGTTATGAAGTTGTTGATATCCCATGTCATATGTCTTGAACAACTACTATCAAGGTACCACCGCTCCTTACGTCTTGGAGCCTTGGTGTGTACCTACATCAAATAATTTAGGACTTGATTTTGGTACCCATATTTTCTTGGGTCCTAAAGTGTCAGTGTCATGAACCCACACAAGATTATTTGTCCTATTTATTTGATCATAGCAAAATTTAGCTAGATGGCCATTCCGACCACAATAAGTACATCTATAAACTTTTCCATATTTAAATGCATAATGAGTGTGTGGCTTATGAACATGTGTTTTGTGGGCATGAGTAGTTTTAATATGAGTGTTATGTGAAGTGTTAACATGATGAGAATTTTTAGCATGGGTTGTTTTATCATTCTTATTATGTGGAGTGTGCTTCTTTGAAAACATTTCCTCTAATTTCTTAGTATTAAAAGCACAATCTTTTAAAACATTTCCAAAATTATTGATTTTAACTTTTAACAAGGACAATTCATTTTCATCAATTTTTGGAAATTTAGCTTTACAAGCAACTTTATAAGCATCAAATTCTCTTTTAGTTGAAACAAGATTAGAAGAAATTTCTTCCTTTTCTTTTGAAACAATTGCAAGTTGATTTTTAAGCAACTCAATTTCCTTTTTCATTTAGAACACTCTACCTTTTTATCATCATAACTTTCGGAGAGTTCAATAAAAGCATGATCTAGCATTTCTCTACTTATTTCATTTTCAACATCAAGTGGTTTAGAAGTTACCTTGGGTGTGTTTGCCATGAAACACATATTTGCTGTGTCGACCTCATCTTCGGATTCACTTTCCGAATCCCAAGTAGCTTTGTATACCTTCTTTTCAACTGGCCGCTTTTGCTTCAAGGAGGAGATCATCTTTTTCCTGAAATCGGGGCAATCGGCCATGATGTAACTGAGTTTCCGACAATTGTAGAATATGATCCTCATCTCCTCTTTCCCTTCCATTTATCTTCTATAATTGAGCTTATTCCTGTGGTATATTTTCTTTGCATTTCTTACAAAGAGAGATAGCTCTTCATCATCTTCTTCATCTTCTTCATCATCATAGTTGGAAGAGGAAGACTTGAAAGGTATGGACTTCTTCTTTTGAGGTACCTCTTCTTCTCTTGCCTTCTTCTCCATCTCATGAGTCTTTAGGTTTCCAATAAGACTTACGAGATCCATCTCATCTTTATCATTCAACTCCTTTAAGGTGGTAGCCTTGATCTCCCATGACGAAGGAAGAGCTCGAATCACTTTGCGCACCTTTTGGTCGTTGCTTATATCATCACCTAGAGAAGAAAGAGCATTAGTAATCTTAGTAAACTTGGTAATCATAGTATCAATAGACTCATCTTCAAGCATTTTAAAACTTTCATATTGGGAACGCAAGAGATCTATTTTATCTCTCTTGACTTGTGATGTCCCCTCATGAGTGACCAATAAGTGTTGCCAAATCTCATAGGCTGATTGGCAATGTATAACCCGTGTTAGATCATCCTCATTCAAGGCGGTGAGAAGGGAATTTTGAGCCTTAGAATTAGCCTCATATTCCTTGGAGGTAAACTCGGACCAAGTGCTCTCCTCACTTTCGGGTCTACTATAAGGTTTGGTCAAGGATTGAGCAACTAAACTACCTAGGGATTGTAGAAAGATAGTCATCCTAACTTTCCAAATGGGGAAGTTTAGTCCATCAAATTTAGGAGGGGTTTTAATGTTATCAGCCATTTTTACTAGTGCATGAATGAAAGTATGCAAATAGTGATTAGCAAATTTTAGGATCTCTCTAAGGATGTTAAGCCAAAAACTAGAGTCCTAACTCTGATACCAATTGAAATCACCTAGAGGGGGGTGAATAAGTGATAATGCTAATCAATGCACAAATTAAAAAGTTGTGATGCAACGATCACCCAAAACAAGACTAGAAGCCGAATACCCTGTGAAGGGCTCTGAACTCCTTCCTCGTGATTCCTCTAGATAAGAGTTTGAGGTGCGTATTGCAATCTTGTTGTATGAGTATTGATCGACAATATGAATATGAAACAAGTGAATATTGCAATGAATATAAAGCACGTAAATGAAGCAATGAATATAAAGTAAGGAATTAAAGCAAGTAAACAATCGCAAACACAGAGAATTTTTCCGAAGTTCGAGCACCCAGCTCTACGTCCCCGCCTTCACCCAGAAGGATTTCCAACCACTATAACTTCACAAAGAGTTACAACCACACCGGAGTACCCAACTCCTAAATCTCAAGTACAAGTATCTCTTGGTGATCAAAAGACCACAAACCCTCTTTTGAAAAATCTTTTTCCCTTACAAAAACTCTATAGAACAATGTGTAGGATTGAAGCTCAAGTATTGTAAGTAGAAAAAGAAAATGAATTTGAAGAGAGTTTAGAATCAAAAACTTCAGAAATGAGAGATTTTTTCAGCACAAAAACAGAGAATGAAAACTTCTTTTGAGAACTTTAAACTTGAGTATTTTTGCAAAAGCTTGTTGTGAAAACCATAACCCTAATCAACCCTATTTATAGGATAGAGCTAGGGATTAAAGGGTAAACTAGTATAATAAGTAATTAGGAAGTATTTGACCCAGAAACCAGCCCCTAAGCTCGTTTAGAGACAAAACAGCCCATTAAAAACGTGTTTTAAAATATAGCCGTTAAGGCAGAAATACAGCCTCGGTCGACCGGCCGGTCGACCGGCCGGTCGATCGGGTTTTCAAAAAATAAAGTCGTTGCAGGCCCACGGTCGACCGCCCGGTCGACCGAAACAAACAGAGAGTTGATGACTTTCAGTCGGCCGAAGGTCGGTCGACCGAAATAGGGTCCGGTCGATCGGGAAACGTGCACACATGCACGCACCCAACGGTCAGAAGTCCGGTCGACCGGTCGGTCGACCAATCTGACCTGAAACAGAGCCGGTCAACCGCCCGGTCGATCGCAACAGGTCAAAAGTTGAGTTTTGGAAAAGGATTTGAAGAGATTTGATAGTTTTCAAAATATTTTTGATTAAGACTAGGTATAATAAATAAAATGAAGTTTGTGAGTAATATATTTAAAAATATTTTGTATATAAGTATAGGAGAAATTTTTAGAAAAGTCTTGTGCGCAAAAACTTGTGTATAGGAATTTGAGCTTCAAACCTATTCACTATTCTTTAACAAATTATAAAGCTAAAAAAAAAACTAATGAAGTCTCTGAGCCACAATGAAGTCCTGAGCCATGCAATGCCATGCTAGAGCCTTCTCTTCTATGAACACTTCCTCTTGCGCCATTTGCCTTATTAGCTCCATAAACCTAGGAAACCTTGCAATAGCTAAGCAAGGGCCATCATAAATAGTACTAACCTGAAACTCATCTTAAACAAAATATTAGTACCATATAGCTTCTATGTGTTTTGTTATCATCAAAACTTAAACAAATGGAGAGTGTAACCTTTTGGGCCAACAATAGTAACAATCGATTGACCAGTTTTGTTATTATCATCTTTTCTCTTAATAAAGTGAGACATAGAAAGTCCTATAGCTTCAACATTGATTAAGTATTCACTGCAAAATTCAGTCGCCTCTTCATATATGTAACATTAAAATGTATCCTTCAGGTCGATTATGATTCTTCACATACCCTTTTAATATTTTCATGTATCGCTCAAATAGATACATCCAACTTAAGAAGTCTGGATCATATAGTTTAATCTCTCTAATCAAGTGAACAGTTAGATGCACCATAATATCAAAAAATTAAGGTGAAAAATACATCTCAAACTGACACAACGTAACCACAGTATTTTCTGCAACTCATCTAGTTTTTCAGGGTCAATTACCCTGCTACATACTGCATTGAAGAAAAAACATAGTTGAGTGGTGAACATGTTTTAGAAATATAAAACATATATCTATCGACAACAAATGTTGCATCAATGCATGACAATCACGAGATTTTAAGCCAACAAGCTTTAATTCTTTCATTGAAATGAGACTTTAAATATTTGATGAGTAACCACTTGGGATCTAATCCTTGCAAGACACTGAAAAAATTCTATCTTCTTTTTTCTAAATAAAGCATAATAAGCTGGCAGTAAATACGTGTTTTCCCCTTCTACTCAGGTGCTAACTGCTCTCGTATACCCATTTCAACCAAATCCAGTCTACCTTTGACTCCATCCTTAGTCTTATCAGGTATACTGAGTAATGTTTTAATAATACTATCACACATATTTTTCTCAATATGCATAACATCAAGGCAGTGTCTCACAAACAAACACTTTCAATATAGGATGTTAAAGAATATTGATTACTTCTTGAAATACACCTAGAGGGGGTGAATAGGCGTACTAACTAATCTAGGACAAATGATGCGTAATTTAAAACTCAATTGCAACACACTATTTGTAACCAAGAGTGAGCCTGAATTCCCCGTGAAGGACTTTGGAACTGCTCCTCGAGATTCCTCTAAATAAAGAGTTGAGGTGGTATATGAAGCTCTCTTGATTCAACACAAGTGTGGGTGAAAATACATCTAAAGGAGGGGTGAATAGGTGTACTAGCTAATCTAATGATAAATGATGCGGAATTAAAAAAATTACTTATGCAAACTAAAGCTATTAGCTAAACACACAAAGTATAACATAGGAGTGTAGCCGAATTTCAGGTGAAGGGCTCTGGACCATCTCCTCAAGATTTCTTTAGATTAAGAGTTGAGGTGCCACTATGGATCTCTTGGTTGAATGCAAGTGTGAGAAAACAAACCCAAGCATATAACAATTAAGCACAAGATATATCAAGTATATAAAGATATAAGCAAAGTAAGCATGAAAGATATGTAAACTAAGTGAGAGAGAGAGAGCAATCGCAAACATGGGAGAATTGTTTTGAGGTTCGAGCACCCTTGCTCTACGTCCCCACCTTCAACACTATGAAGGATTTCCACTAGAATCGATCCCACTGGATCACTCGGTGCCGCAACACCTACAGCGAGTTCACACTAGAACTCTTGGACCTGCAAGTCCCTCACTTGCTCCCGCAAGAACAACACACGCAAGCACACTAGCTTGCCGAGGCCGCACCTCTACACCGAGCTCCCGCAAGAACTCGTCACAAACACGAACCGACAAGTTCGCCTCCTCAAATACAAGATGAACACTTGTGATCTCAACACTTTGATCACCACAAACATTCTCACAATATAGCTCTTATAGGATTGATATAGTAATGAAAAGCTCAAGTATGTGTGAGAAAAAAAGATAAAATAGTGGAGAAAAACTCAAGAAATCTTTTTTGAAGAACACTCTTGAAAGCGCTCCTTTTGATATAGAAGTATTAGCCCTAAAACAAGTGGAGAAAACCTCAAAGAGAGATGGGAAAAACTGGCTTTGAAACCCTCTCAAAATCTTGTAGAAAGCAGCGCAAAACAACCCCTTATATAGACTCCCAAAAACTAGCTGTTGGGGTCAAACTGTAGGTCAAAATGACCTGTCAGTCGACCGGCCGGTCAACGGCCAACGGTCAAATTTCTGATCGTTAGGGTCTGCCAGTCAACCGCCCGGTCGACCGTGCCCCGGGCTAGACCTGTCGGTCGACCGCCAGGGGCCAGATCCAGATAGCAAAGCTCTCTAGACGATCGACCGTACGGTCGACCAACCCTCAAGCCAAAAGTCCGTGCACGTATCTGTGCACATCGGTCGACTGCCTGGTCGACTGATGTCGGTGGACCGCCAGAAGGCTTGGTCAGCAAATCATGAAATTTAAACTTAGTTTTTAAAACTCTTATAAAATCCTATAAAATTACATAAAATACATATTACAAATTTTTTTTAACCATTTTTGTGATATAGAAATTTTGCCTTAAACAAAAACCCGTATTTGTCAAAATCAATCTCCAATTTGAAAAATGACTTTTTCAAAACTTCTTCAAATACAAAAAAGATATTATAAACACTTTTGAAGCTTGGTATATATGGATATGATCTAATGCACATATAATGTGAAATATCTTTATTTTTGACAATAAGCTCTAAAATAGGTTTTGATAAATACAAAACTTAAACATATGATATAAAATCACCATATAAGTTTTTCTAACATTTGAACCAACAATGTGCATGGATGAAATCCAGAACACATGTAAACCATATAAAATTATTTTGATGAAATCCAATCATGAAACATAAGAATGTATACTATAAAGCTCAAAAACTAAAACGGTATTTTCTAAAACTAAAACTATTTATGAAAACACATATAAATTTTGTGTGTGTATGTGATCTTGAGCAATCTACAACAAATCTATCCTTTACATCTTGTCTAAAATAAAATCTTTAACAATTACAAAACTAGACTTAAGTCTTCACGAAAATCTTCTTTTCCATATTGACTTGGTCCAAACCTTGATCCATGAATTAGACTCCTCTTGAGTACTTGATGCGATCTTGATGCTGAAATCACCTAGAGGGGAGGGTGAATAGGTGATAGTGCTAATCTAGAAACTAAATGCGGAAGCTAAAAACTATTTTGCAACACACTTAATACAACCAACAAGTGTAGCCGAATTCCCCGTGAAGGGCTCTGGACTAACTCCTCTTGATTCCCCTAGATAAGGGTTGAGGTGCTATATGAAGCTCTTGTGGTTAAGTATAAGTAAGGCACACACAAGCAAGCCAAGCATATAAAGATGAACAATATAAAATAATGCAAGGCACAAATGCAAGCAATAAGATATGAATGAATGAATGATGCTTTGCACAAATAAAAGAGAGAGAGGGTTTAGAGGCAATAGATCAAACGCAAACACAATGATATGTTCCGAGGTTCGAGCCCCTAGTTCTACGTCCCCGCCTTTACCGAGAAGGATTTCTAATCCACTAAAGGAGTACCGAACTCCTCTCTCAACCTTACAATGCCACCGAGGCAATACAACCACAATCCACCTCTACCGAAGAGGGATAGGCCCGTAGCCAAACAACCAAACTCAATCACCTCTACCGAAGAGGGATACAAACCAATACCACTCCGATCAACCTCTACCAAAGAGGGATACAATAAAATAAGGAGGGTTTACAACTTGGAGGCTTAAACAACCTCAAACACTTCTCTTTTCCCACAAATAAAATGATCCTATAGAATAGGATAGATGATAGCTCAAGTGTGGAAAAAACTAGAGTTTGGAAAACAAAAACTCAAAGAAAAATACTTGGGAAAAACTCTTTGTAAAAGATAGAAATGAAGAACAATACAAATCTCTCAATTTTTCTATTTTCTTTGATTTTTCCAAAAACTCTAAAACAAATAAGATTGATCTTTTGAAAACTTGTATAAAACACTAGTGAAACAGGAATTTTTCTCTTGTAAAAACCTTAGCCAAAATCCCAAAGAAATGGGGTTTATATAGGCCAAAACCAGAAACTAGCCGTTGGCTGAAATCTGACAGCCAGACAGCTGGCGGTCGACCGCCCGATCGACCGCCAACGGTCATAAATATGACCGTTGGAGGAACCCGATCGACCGGCCCGGTCGACCGCCAAAAACAGAGAGCAAAGCTCTCTGGCCGGTCGATCGATCCGGTCGACCGTGCCCTGTGCCTGGCCAACGTGCACAAGTCTGTGCACGTCAGTCGACCGAGCGGTCGACCGACTCTGGAACACGGTCGACCGCCAGAGCCTGGCAGGCAGCAGTTTGGGTCAGAAAAACTTGTTAAAAAATATTCTAATAAATACTTAAAAATCTTCTAAAAATCCCCAAAAATAGTTTTAACATTTTGCATTGATATATAAACATGTGATAAAAATTTCAACTCAAATATCAAGCAATTTGAACTATTTTTGTGTCTTATCATTTTTACCAAAATCAAAAACTGTATTTTATCAAACTTGGATTTTTCTAAATAGGAAACTCATGAATAGACATATCAAAATAAGTTTGTTTAAGATATGAAGCATGTATGTATATTGAACACATCTAATATACATAAAAACCATTTAAACTTGTTTGATCTAAAATATTCATGAAAACCAAAATCCATAAACATAAAACGTGTGTGTAAGTGCACTTGAGCATATCAACTATCTAATCTTTACAGATGGATCTAAACACACTAAATTATGGATACCTAAGTCTTCTTGACGATCTTCAATCTTCAAGTCGACTCGATCCAAAACTCCGTGATCCAACGAGCAAGGCTATGTATGATCTTGATGTTTGGGCTCTTGAATCACCATGTGAAAGCTTCCAAAACATCTTGTTGAAGCTAGCACCAACTAATATCTTGGTTAATGATCTGAAACTTAAACAACACAAGATTATTAGTAAACATAACTACATGAGTTAATCATCATCAAAACTAGAGTGGAAGGCCTCTGGGCCAACAATCTCCCCCTTTTTGATGATGACAAAACTCATGGAGTTATATATGCATGGATTAAAGTTAAGCTTCAAAGAAGCTCCCCCTTAACTCATGCATAAACAAATAAACATAAATATGCAATGAATATGAAACATGAAACATGCATAGATATGCATAAACAATAAAATGCTCTTGATACCAATGAAATTTTCAAAAACAAAACATGCTCTAGATACCAATTAAACTTACTATATGCAAACATAAATATGCATATCTTTCTTAACATCTTTCTCTCCCTTTTTGTCAATCATCAATAAAGGGGTAAAAGCAAAAGCAAAACAAAAAAATTTCTCCCCCTTTTTGTTCGAAACAAAGAATCAACAAAGGGGTCAAAAACAATAAAAACAATGTTCTCCCCCTTTTTGTCTAAAATAAAAAGAATATCAATAAGGGTTACAATCAATTAAAATATCAATTTAAATATATGTCAAAGATAGCATCTTGATACCATTGAAAGTGAACATAGATCAATCAACAAATGGTATACGTGATATACATTCATGAAGAGGAAGATGTGAAGCTTCCCTACATAGATATATTACATGAAGGAGGGATGACAAGCCCTAATTCACATAACGTACACTATGCAATGCATAAGAGGAGATGTGAAGCTCCCCCTACACACGTGTACCACATAAAGAAGAGTTGTCAAGCTCCTCAATACAAGATACACTCATCATGAATCTATATGTAAAGGGGTGTTAAACTCTCCTTGCATATAGGCAATACAAATCAAAACTTTTGAATATTTCCTTTAAACAAAATTTTGAGATTTCAATTTAAATCATTCAAATAAATATTTTGATATCAAAAGAGAGTATTTTCTTTTTTTAAGCAATATGATTTCAATTTGAAATTTTTATTTTCTATCATAAAGTAAGGGAGTGGAAATACAAATACCAATTGAAATATGAAAATCGAATTTTCTCCCCCTTATGAAATACAAACTAAACACATGCATAAGCTTGTTTAAGAATACCAATTGAAAACTAATCAATTGAAATATGATAGTCATTAGCAATTCAAGCTTAGCATAAAAGAATTTGTGCTCAAGATATAGGGATATAATAAGCACAAATAAACATATATGTATGAAAAATTAGATACCATAGAAATTGATACCATTAGAATTGAAAGCATACATACATAAACACATATGAGTATACAAGAAGATCAAAATTGATTCCAATTGAAAGAATTCAATGATACCAATTGAAACAACAATAATAGCAAGTGTATACCTCATATCACAATGAAGAATACGAACTAGTTAAAATGAAAAGTTTTGTTAACTAGTACGAAATCCTTCAAGTAAGGAATAAAACAAAAATATTTTTCATGAAAAATGAAATCCACATGATATTCAAAACTCTAGTCAATAAAGCTCATATAGGACTCATGAAAACAAAACATGAGCAAACAAGTAGGATGAGTGCATAATTAAAAATGTGAAGATCATGATCATGAAAGTATTCAATTAAGCTCAATATTCCTTAAACATAAAAACTCATTAAAAACTATTTAATCTTCAAGGTATATGTATGTCTTATACAATCTAAAGTATACATACATACCCAAACACAATGAGTCCACTAAGATATATGCATGAAGGCACGTGGCTCAAAAGGATGTATATGTATAATCAATAGTTTGGATAAAATGGACATATACATGAAATTTAAACATAAAAACAAATTCAAAAATGGGAATACAAGTTTAAAGTGCATGAATCATCAAAACTAGACTATACTAGCACATCTAATAGGTTCAAATAAGCATTCAAGCTCAAACATAAATAGATTTATTTGTGACCCACTATATGCACAAATATATACCTAGTCTTAATGAAACTAACATTTAAACAAGTAATCAAAACATGAAGCATTAAAATAAAAACTCATATGATTGTTATGTCAAATACACATGCATTAGATTCATGATGTACATGATAGCTAAACAAAAGTGAGAACACTAAATATGGGTCCATATAAACATGGGTGTCTCAAATACTATACATGTATGTCAAGAGTCTAATAATCATGGCATTTTCATAATGATCATATAAACAACAAAACATGCTATAAATAATGAACATGAAAAGCATGCATAAATAAATAAGGAGTAAGAGACCGTTACCAAAATCTATGAGGCAACTCTCCATGTCTCCAAAACAAGGTGGTCCTCCCACCAAACTTCCCTTGAAAGTGATGCATCCAAATGGTCTCCATGAAGCTCGGAACGCATCCACTTCAAGGTACCTACACTCTCACGTCATGTGAGAGCCCACACCTACATCAAATACAATAGGGTGGTCTTTGGTACCCATAATCTTTTGGGTCCATGGGGGTTAGTCCCTTCTCTAACCCAAACAAACTTATTTGCTAAATTTGAGGCATGTATTCTATCATAACAAAATTTAGCAAGGTGGCCCTTACGTCCACAATGTGTACAAGTGTACACATGAGCATACAATGTGTGATGGTGGTGACCGTGGGAAGCATGTGTATGCCGTGGAGGGTGTGCATGCATAATAGGAACTTGTTTCTTTCGAAACAAGGATTCCAAACGTGTGTGGCTCTTGGCACAATGGCTCAAAGTGGAGCCCAAACAATCTACACTCTTCTTAAGCATGGATATATCTTTTTCAATTAAAGAAGAGGAGGCACATGCAATAGGTGAAGTGTGTGATACTACGCTAGCATGGCAAACATGTGCATCAATCCTATTTTGCAAAGAAACATTTTTCTTTAAACAAACATTTAAATCATTTGAAATGGAAATTATTTTATTTTTCAAAGTAACATTCTCTTTTATAACAAAATCAACTTTTGAAGATAAAAACTCATTTTTCTTCAACACATTATCATAATCATTTTTATTTTTCAAAAAATTATTTTCTTTTAGGGCAAGATCAAGTTGAGATTTTAATGAATCCCTTTCATTAGAAATCTCCCCCTTCTCTTGCAAGACATTGTTAAGTCTAGAAATCAAATTTTTATTATCATTATTAAGGCCTAGACTTTTCTTTTCAAAACATTATATTTTTCTATTAATTTTTCACAAACAATAGATAGTTCTTCATTCAAAGCATTAGCATCCACATAATCATCACACGAAGAACTAGCATTATTATCATCTAATTGAGATTCCGATTGTACCTCAAGGGAGTCATTCCTTGGACCATTGTTGATTGAACTTTTACCTGCACACAAAATATGAAATATTAGATTAAGAATTAAAGGAGTGCAAGTGTTCAATTCGAATCCGCTGTAGCAAGGCTATGCGGGTCGTGATCCTCAGGGAGGGACTAGCGATGGAAGCGTTTGTTAGTTTTACTCTAAAAATTTATCTTTTTTAGTTATTAAAAGAAAATAAGAAAATGTTAGTTAGTTTAGAAGGAAGGCGGTATTTACAATGGGTCGGCAAAGAAAGAATTTGGAGAAGAGTTGTGATTTAATCTACAAAAAGAAAAGAAAAGAAAAGAAAAGAAAAGAATACTTACTTTAGTTCAGTTGAGGAAAAACGTGAAAACCTTACATGTTCTACCTTGCTTAGGAGGCATTCAACGCATAGATCATAAACTTGATCTCAGTCCCTGTGCACATTACATCGTCAAGCATATCAAGAACGAAGTGATGCGTAGCTTGGAGGAGAACGTCTTCATGAACTATCACTGGTTCTCACATAACTTAGTTATACTTGCTTTGGAATTCACTTGTATGTTCATCAACACCCACAGAGATCAAAGAGAAAAAGAAGAGAAAACAAAAATAAAAGCAAGACATAAGAATAATAAACAAAATAAAAGAATACATTTATTAATCAGTACAATGGCAGAGACGAGGAAGGTACATCGGTGTCACGCTCAATATAAGCCTCTCTCTCTTGAAAATAAAAAGAAAAGAAAATCTAACCTAGAAGAAAGAAGAAAAACCTAAACCCTAGCTTTTGCCCTTTGCTGGCTCTGCCTCTGGACGACGTTCTGTGTTGCACTGCAGGGGGTATTTATAGGTGCAGAGGGGAGAAGAGTCCCGGATAAAGTCGTACACGAAAGTAGTTGGGCAGCCTCATCAGAAATGCCGTGGAATTGCGGCATTTTGGTGGCAGATTGCCACGCGCTTTGGCGCGTGGCTTCTCCTGGTCCGTCCATCTGGGCGTTTGCTTCTGGAAGCTGCATCCTGGCTCTTTATCATGGGATTTGGATATAACTTGGGAATCAAGTTATCTAGATTTCAAATCTCCCATTATCTTTATCCACGAATTTCCTTATCTTTGCACTCTTATCTTTGGCTTTTATCCTCATCCTGTAAGTGTTTAGGGTTGGATAGAAGTCTATCCTTCCCTCTTCTTTGATAATTGCAACTTTAGCCCTTGTGTATTTGCACTTTTGACATTTGATATTTGCATTTTTGCACTTGGGCTTCAAACATGGGCTTTTGGGCTCTTTTTAGGCTTTAATTCTTTCTTTTTATTATTCGAGGCCTGCACACAATAAATCACAAAATATTAATAAATGTGCAGAATTAAATGAATAAATATGAAAATGTGATGGTAAATGTTATGATAAAAATGCACTTTTCACTACCAATCACACCCCCACACTTATCTTTTTGCTCGTCCTCGAGTAAAAACAAAGAAAGAAAAAGAAAAGAAAAATTAATCTAATCTAACTCACTTTCGTAGGAATCACGATTGCACTTAGCATGTGCAACAAGCCGTTAAACCTCTAGGTTACCCTAGAGGATGAGTGTTGTCTCGTGAGGGTTTTCAGCAGATTGCACCCACAAAATCCATAAAAAGAAAAATATTTGAATTATTTTTGAAAAGACTAAGTAGTCTATAAGTTTTAGGATTATCATTTTTATTCATTCTTCAAACTTAGTCTTTATAAAGTTAATTGTTTTCCATTTTAGGTAAGAATTAAAATTGAATTTCTAATATAGTCTTTTTCGTTACCAAAAATCATATGCATCCTTATATTTTTACTAGGAATTCCTTAACTTGGACTCTCATGCCTCCTTATTATTTATTTATATAAATATATTATTATTTTTTTTTATATATAACTCATCTAATTTTCTTTCGTGTAAGTATCAAGGCTTCTTGAGGCCCTCATACCTAACTAATTGATTATTAGATGTGTTAATACATATATAATATTTCTTAGTTTAGGCTTTCTAATCCACCCATGTAGCGAACTTAAAGTCGGTGATTCCCAAACCGGTCGGCTTTAGGGCACCAGGTGAGAAAACACCCGCGGACTCAAATTCGAGTGAACTAGGCCATAAAACTAAGGTTTTATTATTTTTTTTTTTTACACTCACCTTTAGGCGTGAATACTTATGCTTCTTGAGGCACATGTATCTAGCTTAATTAGTGATTTTTCTTTTTTTTTATATATGAGGCACAAAGGTCTTTGTCTTAGAATCCTAGATATGCATTAGGTATGCACATTTCATTAAGGTAAAAAATCAAGACTAATTAATTATTTAATTTCTTCTCCTATACCTAAAAATTAAACAATTTATTTATTTTGACCAAGTTTTTAAAAATTCTAATCATGATTTTCCTAATCCTTAAAACTAACTTAGATTTCTTTCAAAAAATAAGTCAAAATATTTCCTTTTTATAACATTTTTTTTTAAATTTTTTTTTTAATTAGCAAATTTTGTTAGTGTCTACCTATGTTAGTATGTTAGTAAAGCCCACCCCCACACTTATCTCATGCATTGTCCTCAATGTATGAATGTATGCATATATGCATGAAACAGAAGAAGGGAAGGCAGAAGTTACCTTAAGGTGGTGGTTCCGGTGGTGGTCTAATTGGGCCAAGCGTTGCTACCCAATCAAGATAACATAATGGTTGGTGGAACCCACCAGAAATTTTCCTTTCATAACCCACTAAAATATATGTATAATCATTTTTAAGAATTTCCACCCCATTAAATTTCCAAATTTCATAATAAATTTCAGAGTCAATTTTGTCAACCTCCTTGTCCCAAAATGGAGTATGGAAAGATGGAATTATTGACTTGGACATTATAGGTGCGGGAACGAATACCGACTCAGGGAAGAAGCTCAAATCAAGTAAGGGCTCAGGAGTCGGGCTAAGTTCAGGAAGTGGGTCCAAATCAATAAGTTTAAGCTCAAGTCCACAATCATCTTCCCACAATGGAATGTGACTCAATGTTGGTGATTCAAGTTCAGCAATGATAGGTGTGGGAATCAAAACTGACTCTAAAATATTACCTAATTCAGGTAACAGAACAGGAGTCAATAATGATTCAGGAATTTGAACTTGATCATAGATTTGAGAATCTAGGTCACATATCTCATTGGGTTCAATGATATAAAAATCAGAACTTGCCAATTTATCCATAGGACTTTCAAAATTGTACAATTGGTCAAGTTCAATATGATCATAAAAAATGGGTGATTCAATTTCATGATGAATTGGAATAGGGTCCAATGTTGACTCGGGAAAAGTGAAATCAGGTGAAGACACTGGAGTCATAATTGGATCAGGAAATAAAATTGAATCATCAAGTTGGGGATCATGATCATATTCATCCTCAAGTTCTATTTCAGGAAAGGAAAAACTTGCCAAATTATCAAGAATTGGAGTTTCGGCAAGTTCTAATGATGGCACTGAAATAGAATCTTGTTGTCCAAAGTAACTTGGTTCGTCGGCTCTAAGCGAGTGGTCAACGAAAGCGGAAATGGCCGAACTGTGAGAATGTAAAGATTGAACCATCAAATCTATGTCATGATCACGGGCTAATTTAGCCTGAGTCATGGCTGCAAGCATCCCTTCATAGTCGATAGGTGCATCATGTTCTGATTGGACATGAAAATAAGACGGGTAATCGTGATGAAGTTGTGAGTCGGTGGACTCACGCATCATCATGTCTGCGATTGATGGTGATTGTTGCTTGGACTTATGCATACTTATCATTTCCCCGATAGATAGTGATCTATTCTGAATAGGGGGATCAGAGTATGAATCATTGAAGGAATGTGGACTAGATGGATATGAAGGACAATTTGGTTGAGAATTAAACTCGGGGGACTCGAAAACCCATGAACTCTGTGAAGAGTTGAAATTATTATGAAAATTATAGTTATAAGATGGGGAGTGTGGGTTATAGTCATTCGGATAAGACCATTCCGGCATACTAGATTGGTCAAAGTTATGATATGCCGGGTTGGTAATATCCGAATAATAGTTAGGTGTGTAATATGGATTAAAATTGGAATTATTATTATATGCCATATCACACCAACACAAACAAAGAAAAAAGAAAACAAACAAATAAACAAACAAAAAAGAGAAAAATTCTAACCTAAGTTAGGGTAGACCTATGACCTAGATGACTCCTAACTGGTTAGACTGTCCACGGGAGGTAGGGTGCAGACTTTGACCACAAGTTAATCAGCCAGGTCAGGGCAAGAGTGGTGGGAGGTTTTCCGTCAAAGACGTTCCTTAATTAAATAACCACCAATCTTCGGGCTTTCGGCCCTCAATCCCCTTCCTAGACACTGATTTGGCAAGAGTCAAATTCCAGCACTGTTCCCCCTTAGGATAATCTCCTAATTGAGTCCGAGATGTCCCTAGGGCCAATGTCTACTAATTTTTAAGTTAGGCTTGGGTTAGTGAGTGCTTTGGATATGATTTTTGGGCTAAAGAAGGGTGATGAAATCCCCACCTTATCTTGTTAATGGGTTATGCCCTTAAGATGAATTAGTGCAAGTGTACAAGATAAATAGATAAGAATCACTCAAAGCAGAAAATCAACCAAGAGATGAGTCCTATTCTACATTCAATGCGTACGTACCTTGCCTCCCCAGCACTCTTCAACAGTAAAAATAAATAAATTGAAAAGACACGTGCCTAATATGCAAATGTCTAATCAATTTTTATTTTTAACAACAAATAATTTACTGTTGAATTATTAGCAATTTACAGGTATATCACAGAACAAAACAGAATAGAGCAGTAAACAGAATTTACAATTTGCAGCAACCTGCAAAAAGTTGAATCAGTAGTTCTCTACTGTCGCCGCGGATCCGCGGCAATACAGTAGGTTCTGGTGCTCTGCCTTCGAGGGCAGAGGCACAGAATAGCTGTATGTCCACTGCTGCTGCTATGTTTCTGTTTCCTGTTCTCCAAACCTGCAAACAGAAAAGAATAAAAGAATAGTTAATATTTTTTTTTTAGAGATAAAAACTTACCGTCCCTCCCCGGCAACGGCGCCAAAATGTTGATTGAACTTTTACCTGCACACAAAATATGAAATATTAGATTAAGAAATAAAGGTGTGCAAGTGTTCAATTCGAATCCGCTGTAGCAAGGCTATGCGGGTCGTGGTCCTCAGGGAGGGACTAGCGATGGAAGCGTTGTTAGTTTTACTCTAAAAATTTATCTTTTTTAGTTATTAAAAGAAAATAAGAAAATGTTAGTTAGTTTAGAAGGAAGGCGGTATTTACAATGGGTCGGCAAAGAAAGAATTTGGAGAAGAGTTGTGATTTAATCTACAAAAAGAAAAGAAAAGAAAAGAAAAGAAAAGAATACTTACTTTAGTTCAGTTGAGGAAAAACGTGAAAACCTTACATGTTCTACCTTGCTTAGGAGGCATTCAACGCATAGATCATAAACTTGATCTCAGTCCCTGTGCACATTACATCGTCAAGCATATCAAGAACGAAGTGATGCGTAGCTTGGAGTAGAACGTCTTCATGAACTATCGCTGGTTCTCACATAGCTTAGTTATACTTGCTTTGGAATTCACTTGTATGTTCATCAACACCCACAGAGATCAAAGAGAAAAAGAAGAGAAAACAAAAATAAAAGCAAGACATAAGAATAATAAACAAAATAAAAGAATACTCTATTAATCAGTACAATGGCAGAGACGAGGAAGGTACATCGGTGTCACGCTCAATATAAGCCTCTCTCTCTCTTGAAAATAAAAAGAAAAGAAAATCTAACCTAGAAGAAAGAAGAAAAACCTAAACCCTAGCTTTTGGCCCTTTGCTGGCTCTGCCTCTGGACGACGTTCTGTGTTGCACTGCAGCGGGTATTTATAGGTGCAGAGGGGAGAAGCGTCCCGGATAAAGTCGTACACGAAAGTAGTTGGGCAGCCTCATCAGAAATGTCGTGGAATTGCGGCTTTTGCCGTGGAATTGCGGCTTTTGTCGTGGCAGATTGCCACGCGCTTTGGCGCGTGGCTTCTCCTGGTCCGTCCATCTGGGCGTTGTCTTCTGGAAGCTGCATCCTGGCTCTTTATCATGGGATTTGGATATAACTTGGTGTTATCTAGATTTCAAATCTCCCAATATCTTTATCCACGAATTTCCTTATCTTTGCACTCTTATCTTTGGCTTTTATCCTCATCCTGCAAGTGTTTAGGGTTGGATAGAAGTCTATCCTTCCCTCTTCTTTGATAATTGCAACTTTAGCCCTTGTGTATTGCACTTTTGACATTTGATATTTGCATTTTTGCACTTGGGCTTCAAACATGGGCTTTTGGGCTCTTTTTAGGCTTTAATTCTTTCTTTTTATTATTTCGAGGCCTGCACACAATAAATCACAAAATATTAATAAATATGCAGAATTAAATGAATAAATATGAAAATGTGATGGTAAATGTTATGATAAAAATGCACTTTTCACTACCAATCACGGACCATTAAGCATTGTGATTCGGATTCTCCACTAGACTCCTCCGGTTGGATAGGCAATTGAAGCTTGGAGGTGGTTGTGGTTGTCAACATGTTCCACACTGCAAAGGCGGAATCAACATTAGAAATATGTATAAGATAATCTTTATTTAATGTGCTTCTAATAGCCTCAAGGGCTAGTGCATTGGCCTCTATATGCTTGCTATTACTAAGGTAGGATCCTTGGTAATGGCAAGGTGAACCTTATATCCTAGGGCTTGTAAATAGATGGACATCCTAGTCTTCCAAACAACAATGTTGGAAGAATCAAACATAGGTGGGGTCATGAAGTCCATGGGTATAAACTATATGTGTGCAAACAAGCAAAATGCAAATGATAGATTAGCAAACAAGGATCTCACTCCTAGGATGTTAAGTCTAAGTATCAGGAGCGTAGGCTCTGATACCAATTGAAATCACCTAGAGGGGGGTGCATAGGTGATAGTGCTAATCTAGAAACTAAATGCGGAAGCTAAAAACTATTTTGCAACACACTTAATACAACCAACAAGTGTAGCCGAATTCCCCGTGAAGGGCTCTGGACTAACTCCTCTTGATTCCCCTAGATAAGGGTTGAGGTGTTATATGAAACTCTTGTGGTTAAGTATAAGTGAGGCACACACAAGCAAGCCAAGCATATAAAGATGAACAATATGAAATAATGCAAGGCACAAATGCAAGCAATAAGATATGAATGAATGAATGATGCTTTGCACAAATAAAAGAGAGAGAGGGTTTAGAGGCAATGGATCAAACGCAAACACAATGATATGTTCCGAGGTTCGAGCCCCTAGCTCTACGTCCCCGCCTTCATCGAGAAGGATTTCTAATCCACTAAAGGAGTACCGAACTCCTCTCTCAACCTTACAATGCCACCGAGGCAATACAACCACAATCCACCTCTACCGAAGAGGGATAGGCCCGTAGCCAAACAACCAAACTCAATCACCTCTACCGAAGAGGGATACAAACCAATACCACTCCGATCAACCTCTACCAAAGAGGGATACAACAAAATAAGGAGGGTTTACAACTTGGAGGCTTAAACAACCTCAAACACTTCTCTTTTCCCACAAATAAAATGATCCTATAGAATAGGATAGATGATAGCTCAAGTGTGAAAAAAAACTAGAGTTTGGAAAACAAAAACTCAAAGAAAAATACTTGGGAAAAACTCTTTGTAAAAGATAGAAATGAAGAACAATACAAATCTCCCAATTTTTCAATTTTCTTTGATTTTTTCAAAAACTCTAAAACAAATAAGATTGATCTTTTGAAGCTCTAAAACCTTTTGAAAACTTGTATAAAACACTAGTGAAACAGGAATTTTTCTCTTGTAAAAACCTTAGCCAAAATCTCAAAGAAATGGGGTTTATATAGGCCAAAACCAGAAACTAGCCGTTGGCTGAAATCTGACAGCCAGACAGCTGGCGGTCGACCGCCCGATCAACCGCCAACGGTCATAAATATGACCGTTGGAGGAACCTGGTCGACCGGCCCGGTCGACCGCCCAAAAACAGATAGCAAAGCTCTCTGGCCGGTCGACCGGTTCGGTCGACCGTTCCCTGTGCCTGGCCAACGTGCACAAGTCTGTGCACGTCGGTCGACCGAGTGGTCGACCGACTCTGGAACACGGTCGACCGTCCCGGTTGACCGCCAGAGCCTGGCAGGCAGCAGTTTGGGTCAGAAAACTTGTTAAAAAATATTCTAATAAATACTTAAAAATCTTCTAAAAATCCCCAAAAATAGTTTTAACATTTTGCATTGATATATAAACATGTGATAAAAATTTCAACTCAAATATCAAGCAATTTGAACTATTTTTGTGTCTTATCATTTTTACCAAAAATCAAAAACTGTATTTTATCAAACTTGAATTTTTCTCAATAGGAAACTCATGAATAGACATATCAAAATAAGTTTGTTTAAGATATGAAGCATGTATGTATATTGAACACATCTAATATACATAAAACCATTTAAACTTGTTTTGATCTAAACTATTCATGAAAACCAAAATCCATAAACATAAAACGTGTGTGTAAGTGCACTTGAGCATATCAACTATCTAATCTTTACACATGGATCTAAACACACTAAACTATGGATACCTAAGTCTTCTTGACGATCTTCAATCTTCAAGTCGACTCGATCCAAAACTCCGTGATCCAACGAGCAACGCTATGTATGATCTTGATGCTCGGGCTCTTAAATCACCATGTGAAAGCTTCCAAAACATCTTGTTGAAGCTATCACTAACTAATATCTTGATTAATAATCTGAAACTTAAACAATACAAGATTATTAGTAAACATAACTACATGAGTTAATCATCATCAAAACTAGAGTGGAAGGCCTCTGGGCAACAGATGCGCGAGCTCTTGAATCAACACGTGCTAGCTTCAAAGCTTGACTTTGAATCTTTTGTTGAAGCTAAACACCTGCTAAGATCTTTCTCAAATATCTGAAACTATATAAA
Source organism: Agave tequilana (assembly GCA_038442645.1). Classification (NCBI taxonomy): domain Eukaryota; kingdom Viridiplantae; phylum Streptophyta; class Magnoliopsida; order Asparagales; family Asparagaceae; genus Agave; species Agave tequilana. The sequence continues at coordinate 99,949 of JAVJIF010012407.1, forward strand.
CACAAGATCATTAGTGCTATAACTACATGAGTTAATCATCATTAAAACTAGAGCGATGGGCCTTTGGGCCAACAATCTCCCCATTTTTGATGATGATAAAACTCATGGAGTTATATATGCATGGATTAAAGATAAGCTTCATCGAAGCTCCCCCTTAACTCATGCATAGCAATAAACAATAAAGATATTCAATAAAAATACATAAACAAAACATATATGCATAAACTGAGATATAAACATGCATATATAAACTCTCAAAATTCTTCTCCTCTTTTTTGTCAATTCATCAACAAAGGGTGAGGACAATCATACAATAAAGATGTATATGTGACATACATTCATAAAGATGAGAGACGTAAAATTAGCTCCCTGCATACGCATTACATGGAGAAGGGATGACTAGACCCTAACCAACATAAAGCATAATATACAATGTATAAGTGGAGATGTTAAGCTCCCCCTACACACGTGTATCACGTAAAAAAGAGAGGTCATGCTCCTCAATATGAGATACACTCAACATGAATCTATATATAGAAGAGATGTTAAGCTTCCCTTACATATAGGCAATATATATCAATAAATTTTGAAATCACTTTTAAAACAAATTTTGATAATATTAGAAACACAATTTTGAAATCTCTTGAGTCAACAAAACAAATTTTTGATACCAATGAAATCAAATAGTAGTTGACAAAAATAAATGATGGTACCACAAAAAAAAAATTTTAAGATACCAATAGTAGATATTGATACCAATTGAAGGTGAAATATGAAGTGCATTTTGATATCAAATAAATACCAATTGAAATCAATATATAAGCTTGTAAATATACCAATTAACATTTGGAATAAAATCAAGCTTAACATAAACATAATTTGTGCTTTAAAAAAGTAAAGGCAAGCACAATCAAATCATATATATGTATGTATAAAAATAGAAAGATAAGCACAATCAATTCATATATATGTATGTATGAAAATAGAAATACCAATTGAAATTGATACTCATTGAAATTTGAAGCATACATATATAAGAAACAAATATGAGTATATAAATATAAAATTTCTTGAAGATCAAGTGTATAACTCATACCTACTACCCTTTCATGCACATGATAAAAGATATTCAATAAGGGATACAAGGCATGGTCGCCCAACCATCCGCCCTTGAAGGGTAGAAGTTTCAAGAAGAAGATTTGAAAATAATTATGGATTGAAAACACTATCAAATGAAAAATAAATAACTAGTTTAAAGTAATTTTTAAAAAAACTAGTTAAATATCCTTCAAATATGAAACTAAATCATATATATCTCATGAAACATGTGTATTTTACAAAAAATTTACACTCAAGATTTATAAAGCTCTCATATAAAGCTCATGAAAATAAAATCATGAGTAAACAATAAAATGAGAGTGTACAAGAATCATGTAAATGACATATTCATGAAAATAAACAATAAAGCCCAAAAAAAACAAAACTCATATGAAAATTCTTTTTCATAAACATGATATATCATATAATTATGCATGAATCTTCAAAACTAGGACATACAATGTACAATCAAACAAATAATTGAGTACACAAAAAGAATAAGATATGTAAAGTATGTATCTCAAAAATTGTATATGTATAATACAAGTTTTAATAAAATTTGCATATGAACATGATATAGACATATAAGTCAAAACATGAATCATAAGATAGGTATGTAAATTTATTTGAAAATATAAAGAAAGTTTTTCAAAAATACATGCATACCTAGGCAACCAATCAACTCAATTATAGGCACAAAACAACACATGATAGAGTCTAGGTTACTTATTCTAGCATATAAACATTTAAATCATTTAAAGAAGAGAATGAAATGGTTACCAAAATGATGTACCTAATCAATTTCTCAAAAACATAAGGTGGTCCTCCCACCATACTTCTTTGATAGTGATGCATCAATTGGGTGTGTCCAACAAGCTCGAAATGTATCCAATACCAAGGCACCATACCTCTCACGTTATGTGAGAGCCCACACCTATATCAAATACAAGAGGTGGGGATTTTGGTACCCATTTCTTTTTGGGCCCACAGATGTTAGCATCATAAGGAACCCAAACATTTTTATTTGCAAAATTTATAGAATTTAATCTATCAAAGCAAAATCTTACAAGATGGCCTTTACGACCACAATGTGAACATGTGTACACTCTAGCATGTATATGAGTGGTGTGAAAGTGAGCATGGAGTGCATATGTATGCCGTGGGGTTTGTGCATGAACATGTGAAATTTGTTTCTTCTGAAATATTGATTCCAATTTGTTATGGTTAAATGCATAATTACTCAAATTGAGCTCAAATAATCAATTCTCTTTTTCAAAACATGAATCTCATTTTTATCACAAGAGGATGAAACGTTATTAGCATGGCAAGAATGAGAATCAACTACCTTTTTCTTTTTAGAAATGTTTCCTTTTCTTTTTAAACAATTTTTCTTTTTAAAGAATTATTTTCTTCTAAAACAATCTCTTTTTCTTTTTTCACCTAAATAATCTTATTTTTAAAGAATTATTTCCTTCACAAAAGTCATTTAATTTTGAAAACAAGGAAATATTTTCCTTTTTTAAAATTTATTTTCTTTTGAAACAATTTCAAATTTATTTTTAAAATAATCTTTTTCTTTCTTCAACAATTCATATTTTTCAAGAAGTTTTTGACAAAAAAAATGCAACTCATATAAGGCATGTCAATATCTTCTTCTAACTCAGATTCAGAATTTACCTCAAGGGGGTCATCCCCTTAGACCATGTAGCATATACTGGAAGCATTACTTTCATCATCCGAATCACTCCTCATATAGTATTGCTTTTGTTCACCAAGGGAGACTAGTGTGTTCCATACTATAAAAGCCGAATCAAAATTAGCAACTTTAGATAAATATTCATCATTTAGGGTAGATTTTAAAGCATAAAGGGCTTTTGCATTAGCCTCAAGGCTTTTGCCATTTAAACAATAAGAATCTTTAATAGTGACAAAATAAATCCCTAGGGCTTTGAGGTACATTGACAATTTAACTTTCCAAATTTGGATGTTAAGAATATAAAACATGGGAGGTGTCATGAAATCCATATGTGTGTGTAAACGAATATTGTGATTAGCTAAAATGAGGATCTTTAACTCTAGGTTGTTATACCCAAATCAAGAGCACCTGGCTCTGATACCAATTGAAAATACACTTAGAGGGGAGTGAATAGGTGTACAAGATAATCTAATGATAAATGATGCGGAATTAAAAAACTACTTATCCAAACTAAAGCTAATAAGCTAAACACACAAAGTATAACACAAGAGTGTAGCCGAATTTTCGGTGAAGGGCTCTGGACTATCTCCTTAAGATTTCTACAGATTAAGAGTTGAGATGCCACTATGGCTCTCTTCGTTGAATGCAAGTGTGAGCAAACAAACCCAAGCATATAACAATTAAGCACAAGATATATCGAGCTTATAAAGAGATAAGCAATGTAAGAATGTAAGATATGTAAACGCAAGTGAGAGAGAGAGCAATCGCAAACACGAAAGAATTATTTCAAGGTTCGAGCACCCTTGCTCTACGTCCCCGCCTTCAACACTATGAAGGATTTCTACTAGAATTGATCCCACTGGATCACTCGTGTTTGAGGAGGGAAAAAAAAATTTGCCATAAAAGTTTCCTTGAATCAACTGAAAGCTTACAACGGATTAATACTCCGATTACAAGGGAGGGAGGATGTTGAGTCTTGAATCCTCCCTTTGTTTAGTGCTGGGTTCTTCAAGTGGCGGTGGAGAGTGAATCTTGTTCTCCGTTGACCGGATGACCGTCGGGATCGTCAGGGATCTTCTCTTTGGCTGGTAGAAGGAGTAACACAGCTCTGTCTACCAAAACTCTCAAAGAGGAAGTAGGCAAAGGGCAACTTGTTCGTAGCAAGTTTGCTGAAGAGTTTAGCTCTCTCCTACTTCTCTGGATGTCGTCTCGTCTGTGTGTGTTCCTCTCATAGCGACGGGGCTATTTATAGAGGTTCCAGGGGTGAACGTGCCCCCTAAAAGCGCTCCACAATGAGGGGCTGACCTCCCCGCTATGTGGGCGGTGAGTGGCCCCATAACCAGGGCGGTTATAACCGAGACGTGGGCCTTGGACCCTCGCGCCTTGATGCTGAGACGCGGGTGTCGAGCCCACACGCCTTGAGGCTGAGACGCGGGTGTCGAGCCCACGTGCCTTGAGGTTGAGACGCGGGTGTCGAGCCCACGCGCCTTGATGCTGAGACGCGGGTGTCGAGCCCACGCGCCTTGATGTTAAGACGCGGGTGTCGAGCCCACGCGCCTTGATGCTGAGACGCGGGTGTCGAGCCCACGCGCCTGATGTTAAGACGCGGGTGTCGAGCCCACGCGCCTTGATGCTGAGACGCGGGTGTCGAGCCCACGCGACTAGAACTTGAAACTCTGCTTTTTAATGGCTTGTCTTCTAGTGATTTTTAGACAGCCTACAGAACCCCCTCCAAAGTTTTCGATATTCCGCAGTTAACTGGGACGGATTTCGAAATACTTTGGATTCTAACTGAATTCACCTCTATGACTGGACTGTTAATGCTCCGGGTTTGATCTTATCTGGAGTTGGTCTTCGTGAGTGTACTGTGAACTCTTTGAGGCCACCAGAGTTGATCGTATTGAGTGTCTAGATACACAGTCTAAACCTTCCCGATTGCTTTTAGTCTGTCATGGACGCGCTTTGAGCCAGGAGTGGACGATCGTCTGCTTGGGCCAGTGTACTGTTGAAACTGATTTGCAGAAGCAAGGGCTGAACGCCAGTTCTTTTTGAAGAGCAGAGATAGTGCTGCTTTAAAGACGCGATGCTAAGCCAGATTGGAAGGACGCGAACTTTGGAGAGACACATCCTTTAGAGTAAGGACGCGACTTTCTGGACGCGACTATGGCTGTGCTGACGGGGCACGTCCATCAAAGAGGCGCGCCTGTTGAGTGCGAATCCATGCCATGTCATGAGTGCACCGCCACTTGTTCTGGGGAACCGTCGGGACATCACCTTTTGGCGCGCGGACTTCCCGGTTCATTAAATGATCTGTTCCACGCGTCAAGCGATGACTCGATGCCGAACCAATCGAGCCACGCGCCGCGTATCTTTGCAAATCTTTGTGCCTATAAATGGCAACAGTCAGAGAGATATCTCTTCTTCTCCGAGCGCATAGGGTTTTTAGAGAAAAAAAAGATTTTTGTTCATCACTTTCCATTTCTCCTTCATCGGATTCTTGATCACCAATGGCACCCAAGGCCAAGCCAACCGCATCATCCTCAAAGGCGGCCGTCGCCGAGGCCCAGAGGGGCGGTTCCTTCACACAGGAAGTCCTCTTCCCAGGTATAATACCGCTTAGGCTTAACCTTCACCATTAATGGTGGAAGTTCATGGAACCCCTAAAAAAACTTTTTTTTTTGAGGAGAACCGTCAACACATAATATAAACCGTGTTTTATTCTTAGACGCGGTCTCAGACGCGGTCTTTGAGTTGATAACCAAGGCGCGGGTTTGATGACCGGTGTCAGTGAGCCCTGCATTTCGGATTCTTCACTTAGAATATTTCTAATTGTGAAGGGTTCGGACGCGGACTTGATCCTGCGAGCCTCACATCTGGACGCGGATTTGCAGGTCTGGACGCGGATTTTGATAATTCCTGCGTCCAATGTCTCTTCGGCGTCTGGACGCGGATTCTCAAGTCTAGACGGGAATTTTGATAATTTCTGCGTCCAGCATCTTTTCTGCGTCTGGACTATAGACACTTAACACATTTTTTTTTTGATAAGATGTCTGATCAAGTGTCTTTTTCTTTTGCAGTGCTACACTCTTCTGCCCCACTCTCCAAGAAGCGCCACTTTGGGCACGTAGGTGGCCCTGACCGTGATTTAATCTTTGCGCTGCAAAGGACTGTACTTGTGACTGCTGACAGGTCGCAGGAGCGCAAGAAAAAGCTCTCCAATGTTGATATGACAACTCTTCGGGAGCTTATGACTGATGCAGCATTCACAACGGATGCTCGCATTCCGCTGGAGAAGCCTGCCTTCTTCTTTGGAGACCATGTCGGCGATGGCGGCTATTCCATGTATGACGGAACTTATAAATGGCTCCGCCAGATAGGGGGTAGAAGATTCTTTCTTCCAGACATGGAGAGGATGTACCCGCTGTCTTATCTCCAGCACACGTCCATCCCTCGGAAGATGAAATGGGACCTTTCCCGATATGTTCCTGAGATTACCTCGGTGACTTAGGCTCCAAAAGGGTATACCGTCATGATAGTCATGATAGAGCGGTTCTCGGCCTGTTCCCCGGGTCGCTCAGGGCTGAGCCCCCAGTTGGAGAAACACCAAAACTTGGCACCACTTTCCTCAACGCGTTCATGAAAGTGGAGGGTGATTTTCCGGTTGAGTTTCGTGCGCCCGGGTGGATCCACTCCACTGAGAAGTATTGGTGGTATAGGATGGTGAGCTTCGTCCTTGCCGACCTTAGAGGCTTGTTGGAGCGAACGGATTTGTACCAAGCAGTTAGGGCCGTGCAATATGGTATCCCACCGAGCCCTCAAAACTTCTTTGGGATCCTGGAGCGTTACAATCCTCTGACGGGGACATTCTTCACTCCGGTCGGAGAGATGGGCCTTGCCCTGCACGAGTTGCATGAGGTCTCGGGGCTGGCCACAGGGGATTCTCCCTATGAGGAATATGTCCCGACCACTGAGGAGCTCAACCTTATGAAGAAAGGGTCTCCTCAAGTGTACGAGACTTATTGGGAGGTGTTATGTCACTTCCACATTTGTGGTCAGGTAACCTCTTGGAGGTCGAGAGGAGTCAAGCAGCTATCTTGGGCCAGCTACTTATTTAACGGTGTCAACAAGAAAGACCATCCGGTAACCCGATTGGCTCCCAGCTCCGACAAGGAGATTGACGACAGGATTAAGACTTCTGAAGGCTTCTACACCACGGTCTCGAACGAGGATGTTTTCGAACCTGACCTGATTTTCGAAAGCTTCCATCATCAAGCCCGGATCCCCATCTCCGATCGAGCACTGTTGGCGGGCTTCTTAATGCTGTGGTTGAAGCGCTGTGTGGTGCCAACGCTGCCACATGAAGTCATTGTTGCCGACGTAGTGTACCCGGCGGTGCTCCTGGCCTATGGCAGTCCCATAGCCCTTCTCCCAGCCATGGTGGCTGGCATTCAAAGTGGGTTGCGGGCGTTAACCCAGACTTTCTGCGAGGCAGGGAAGGCTGTCGACTCCCATGGCAGGCCGACTGTTGACTCAGAGGGGAAGCCGACGGTGAAGCGCCCCAACCCTCGGGTCGAGCTGCCTACACGTACTTGATGGCTTGGTACGTGATGCACTGCCCTCTCTGATGACATCGGTGCCTTGGAGTGAGGGTTTTGTCCCCTTTGTACAGTGGCTGGAGGGTTGTGACTGGTGTAATACTTACATGTATTACGTTCGAAAGTGCATTCTGTCTGCTTCGAACTACCAGCTTAACCGCTGCTTCCCGAGATTCCTGGTGCATCTTTCGGGGAACTATATACTGACTCTGCAGGCTAAGATGATTTCACTAGGCTGTCAACGGGATCTTCTGGTGGTTGATTAACATCCGGCCTGGGTATGTGCTTTTCCGGCAAGGGACTTCATGCACGATCGAGCCATATATGCCGAATCGCTTCGCCCGACAGTTCGGATATGATCAACTCTACGTTGGCAACCCAATGCTCGACTCGCCTTCAGTGGGAACTTGTTCGAAGGTGCTCGGGCTTGGTACTATAGCGTGGCCGGAGGGACGGAAGCAACTTTCCGTCTACCTATCAAGGAGCCAAAGGGCCGCACAAGCTTCAGCTTCTGTACCTGGTATTTCCAGGTCAACCAGACACCAAACTTTGTTTCGGAATATTCATGCATTGAGAGTATCAATGCCAATTTCGAAGCAAGGTCGGGGTCCGGTAAACGCTCGCGAGGCGTCGAGCAGTATCTGAAGGCTCTGAGGGAAGTCGGGAGAGGGTTGAGGGAGGAGCCATGAGCAACAAAGGCTCGACAAGTGGTGAGTAAGCGTGCTCGAGGCTCTACTTCCACTGCTGATCCTGCCCCAAAGAGGGTCCGGAGAGACTTGACGGCCGAAGTTTCTCTATCCGAAGACATCCCTGCTGTGCTGAGGAACCGAGGGAAGAAGAGGCGGATGAGGATGATGCCCCCTAGTCCCTGCTCGCAGGTTGCGCAGCAGGGGCCCCAGGATTGTGGAGGAAGCGGAGCCTGCTGACGAACCGACCGCTGCTGACGAGGCCGAGCAGTTCGAAGTCGACATCATGAGCGGGGGTGATGTTGATATTCGGGGGGTCTCAGCTCAGCCCGGATTTTCCACAGCTCACGAAAGAAGAAATGAGGCACAGCAACCGGCGGTCGACATCATGAGTGATGTTGAGATTGCGGGAGTCTCAACTCAGCCCGGGTCTTTCCCTGCTCGTGAAAGGAGAGATGAGGCACAGCAACCTGGGTCTCCAAGTGTGTTCATCTCCAGTCCTCGGACAGTTGACCCCAGCCCTACCACTGGGGTAATTGGTGGCAAGGCTCCGGCTACCGAGGCCTCTCGCGTTGAACTGTCGTCTTCCTTATCCGCAGAAGAAAGCGATTTTGAGGATGAGGTCGACTATGGTGACGAACCCGCTCCTCTTGATCCGAGTAAATTCTCACACATCTCGGAGGAGGAAATACATAGGTGCGAGCCGTTGACGGTATCACCACTGGCGGCAGTTACTCCCGCTGAAGGTACTCTTTTCACCTTCTGACTTGATCTCCCTTTTCATTTTGAAGAGGTGGTTTTAACATTCTCCTTTTTTTGCTGCAGGGTTGGCCGAGGATATTGAGGCTGCAACCTCCTCGCATACCGAGGAGATGGTGCAAGAGTTGACCCAGCTGGAGGAGTTGAGGTTCCAGCTACCGAGATGCCTCCAGTGAAGGTAACTACTGAAATCGGGAGACTCCCACTCTGCAGGACGAGGAGGCAACCGCTGAGGCCAGGGAGACTTCTACTCTGCAGGATTCGTCCAAGACTTCGACATCTCCGGACCTCCAACTGGTAAGGAAGCTTTGATGTCTTGAATGTTTCTCTTCTCACCATTGTAGCTAATGTTGAGATAATTTGCAGAGAGAACGGGGGGCTCAGGTGGAGAATTGACGGTTAGTGCCCCTCCGGAAGGCCACACAGCTCAAGCCTCGGCCGAGGTTTCTGAGGAGGTCGAGCTCACTACTCTGTCATCGGCTGTGGAGGTTCCTACAGAGGTAGCACCCCCAGAAGCGCTAGTGGCTACTCTTGCTCCTGCTGTACCGATGGTCAGCCCGACTCTTACGCGAGAAGAGCCGACTTACATCCCTCACCCCGTGATAGAAAGGGGGTCGGGGAGCACCTCGGGCGATGATACTATGGAGTTCCTGACACGCAAAACGGTGCAGCAGTTCTTTGACGCGATGTGATCATGCATCGATTTCATCCTGTCTGGGGGTAGCTCCTTCGAATTCGCCCGGATGTTTCTCGGAAACTTGGCCGAGAACATCAAGTTGGCCGGAGGCCCTTCGCTAGCCCAGGCGTGTCTGCTGGTGGTGGAACAGCTGGGACAAGACCTGAGAGAGCTTCGATCCCTGGAGGATGCCGGCTCATTCCACGAAGCCCAGGAAACTCTGAATAGGCTCCTTGCTGCTCAAGAGTAAGAGCAAAGAGAGGTGGAGGAGCAGATAAGCGATAACACCCTTCTTCTTGAAGGTTTCCAGGCTGATCATCAAAGGCTAGCGGTTCAGTCCAAGGAATCTGTCATGATCATATAGGCTGCAAAGCAGGCTATCCTTGACTCTCGGGCTGCTATAGCCAGGGCTGAGGCCATGATTGCTTTTAACGAACAGAAGCTCGCTACCTCTGAAAGAGGCTAGCGGAGTTGGAGGCTGCCAAGGCACAAGTTGAAGCAAACCTCTCTGTTCGTTCATCCAAGTTGGAATCCCTCCGAGTACAAGCGCAGGGATTTTTTATCTGAGGCGGATCTGCGGGCCCAAGCTCTCATGGAGGCTGAGAAGGCGCGTCAACATAAGATACATCGCCTTAGAGAGCAAATCCGTTCCTTGGCGAACCAGGACTTGTAGCCTTCTCTTCTTTTCTCTTTTTTGTTGTAAAAAAGGAAAAGGGCACTCTATTTATCAAGAGTGTTTGTATCTACTTTTACCATTTTTTGAATAGTAAAAGTCTTCGGAGTTCTTGTTCCACCTTTATTGCCTTGCTGTAGATGAATTCAACTTCTCTTAATGAAACGCGGCGTTAACTCAGACTCTCTTGATGAGACGTGGCATCAAATCATAGAGAGAGACGCGGTCATCATTTCATAGGAAGAGAGACGCGGTCATCATTTCATAGGAACTTAGGCAGAACTAAGCCCTTTTGATGAGACGCGGCGTCAATTCATAGAGAAAAACGCGGGCTTAATTGGCGCGAATCTATCTTGTTAATGAAGACGCGGTTCAAGTGGACGCGAAGGACGCAGTTTTGCGTATTTTCCGACTAATCCCATAATGGCCTATTCTTTTGCTGAGTTAAGTGCTTTCCCTTAAAATGGGCCCCGCTTGCTGAAGGGACGCAACTTTGGGTCACGCGAACATTCCTCTGAAATGCAGGTGGACGTCATTCAATCTGAAAAGGGGACGCGGATTCCTGGACGCGGCTTTCTCATCTGCGTCTTGATGTAACTTCCCAGGCGTTAAATGTGGCCTGACTTAAAGATTTCATGAGATCTTTGAACGTCAGGTCTTCACTGACGATTGGGAAACCGGGTCGTCCGTTGTTTCCCGAAGCGGTTTGTCCACGCGTCAGTTCTTCATTGGGCTTAGGCGTTAATGCCTTTTAATGCAAAACCGGCGCGGGCGGTTTGAGACCAGCGTCTGCGACGCTTCCCGAAGCAACGTTCCACGCGTCAGACTCCTATTGGATTTTGACGGTCGTGCGACGGTTTTGATTAATGAACCATTAATGACAGTTATCAGGGGCTGCCTATAAATAGGGGTTCCTTCTCTCCCTTTAACAGTCCATGCTGTCTTCTTTTTGAGAGCGAGTGCTCTGAGAGTTTCTGTCTTCTCCCTTCAAGGACTTCACCAGGGGTTTGCTTCCATGGATGAAGATGACCCAGAGCTTTCATGCTTCTGTTTGGTCTCTTCAGAAGATTACCACTGTCAAGTGATTTCAATAACAGAAAGCGTCTCTCTGAACTCCTTTTATGTCCGCGCTTCGATGCAGAGAGTTACACTCTTAATAGAGGCCTCTGCGGGTACGCCTTCTTGGTTTGGCATGACATTTTTAACTCAGCCAAGTTTGAACTTTGATATCTCTTAAAGAGATATTATCATCTGGATGAAGTCTTAGTTGGTGCATTCCTTTTCTGGAATTTGCGCCATCACTTGAACTTCTCTGGACGCGAGCACAGAAGTCTTTGGCACTTGGCGCTGGCTTTGCTCATGAAGCTCGCGTTTTAAGGCCACTGACTTGGATGAATTCCAACTCGGGTTGAAGGTTTCAGACCCGAATCTTGCAACTCCTGTTCCTCCAACAGAGAGATGGCAATTTTTTTTTTTTGCGTCTGATTCTCTTCGCGCCTGGTGTGTTAGACGCGGATGCAGAAAATTGGACTGCGTTTGAACCCTGCGTGTATCACAGTTTTAACTCGCATCTGTTTCTGCCACCGCGGAAGTTTGACTCACTGCGTGGGTCATTCTCGCGTCTGCAGTCTTCAGCAATAACTGCGTTTGTGACTTAGTTTTCTTCTGTCGGAGTGTACTAAGTTCTGAATTGTCTAATTCCCTGGTTTGCTTCTTGCAGGTAGACTTGATCGTCCTTTTTCAGGTTCGCTGGGCCCCTGGAAGAATATTTCGGCCGGCGGACTTGTTCGATGTTCGTCCACAAGGGAATATATTATGGTCCTCGTCGTCCATAAGGAAATATATTATGTCCCTGATGAGGACTCAATCCTTGCCAAGGTCTCTTCAGATCCAATGCACCAGTCATGCCTGCTGGTAAGGGATGGTCAGGGTGAGTATGGCGGCGAGGGGGTTACGGTGGGTATGGTGGCAGATAGCATCCCCTTCCTCTCTCACCCCAGAAGTGACATCGAGGACTCTCCATGTCTGCTGGATGACCTGCTGGGGAAAGAGATGCTCATGAATGAAGGGTTGCAGGGCTTTCTGCTGTCACCGGACCTCAAGAACACCATTGCTCTTAGTTTAGTCAGCTAGGACTCTTTCGATGTTTACATCATGCATGGTGGTGCAACTAGCTTCTGATCGTTGCCACAATGTCTGATTCTATTTTGGCGCCCTTCCAAACATCTTGCACTTGGAATCAGATGCAGCTTCAAGGAGTGAGTATGGCCTCTGAGAGAGAGGGACTTCTTTGTACTCCTTAAATGTAACACTCAATCTTACTGTATAAGAGAGCGTTTTGTATCACTTTCATGTATCACTTTCATATGCCTGGATATAAATAAAAGTGACATTTTTCTTTTTGTCTCTTCTATTGTCTTGAACCTTTTGTCTTCAGTTAGACGCATAGAAGCAGAAAATCTTTGACTTCGTCAAAATTATGATGATAATCTTAATAAGTCAAATTTTGTAGGGAAAGATCCTATTTCAGGAACTTTCACAATACTGTCAGAGGTGTAATATTAACTTGACAAGAGATAGGATAATTTTGTGGACCTGTCAATCTATAAAGGAGAATGACAAGTGAAACTCGTACCCCCAGGGAAAATGGGCCTTTATCAAGGTTTAGGATTCACTTGATTAAGTTCAGCTGGGGATTTGAAGGAAACACTGTTAATGGTGTAGTATTAACCTAACAATGTTTTTAGGTAAACTTGTTATTCTATTGAAGAGAGTAACAAGTGAAACTAGACTCGCAGGGAATCTAGGAAAATCTTTACCGTTAGAGGTGTGATATTAACTTAACGGGTTGAAAGTTGTCTTGCCAGAAGTGTGATGTTAACTCGACAAGGATGTGAATCAGAGGTGTGATATTAACTTGATTCAGAAGCATTCCAGCTTTCGTTTGGGAAAACTGAAAGTGTCACTGACATAGGTGTGATGTTTAACTTGACAGTGAGGGTAATGCTAGAGGTGTAATGTGGAACTTAGCATTGGTCATCTCAACTCCTATACGGAAGTTCGAGGGAAATTCATTGTCATAGGTGTATTGTTGAACTTTAACAATGACTTAGATGCTAGAGGTGTAGTGTTAAACTTAGCATCGTTCATTTCAGCTTCGATACGGAAGTCTGAAGGAAAGTGACTGTCAGAGGTGTAATATTAACTTGACAACAACTTGATTACTGTTAGAAGTGTAATGTTGAACTTAACAGTAATTTGTCAGAGGTGTGATATTAACTTGACAAGAATTAATTTGCGATACGAGCAATTTTGAGGACCTGTCATCCTATTGATGAGAACTGACAGGTGGAATTTGGAATGTCAGAGGTATAGTGTTAACTTGACAACAACTGTATTTTGTAGACCTACCATTCTGTGGGTGAGAATTGGTAAGGATTTTGGAGGGGAGAGTGGAGTTAAGTCCACTTAGGATTTTTAGCAAACCCTCAGCTATCAACGGATTTGAGGTGCCTTTACCAACTACCGTTTGAGTTGGGCTAGCCATGCTATTCCCCTCAACATGATGAGTTGTCGAAGACTTATGTTGGGCTTAGAAGCCAACATTTTCCTTACCCTTAGCCGTCGGAGGCGTTGGATCAAATGGGAATGTGTCCCTTAGGATTTTTAGCAAATCCTCAGCTGTCAACGGATTTGAGGTGCCTTTACCAACTACCGTTTGAGTTGGGCTAGCCATGCTATTCCCCTCAGCATGATGAGTTGTCGAAGACTTATGTTGGGCTTGGAAGCCAATATTTTCCTCTATCCTTAGCCGTCGGAGGCGCTGGATATTAATGAAGAAACTTTTCTTGTTTTGATCAGAGGTGTAATTTTGAACGTGATCGGAGGAGGAGTACTATTAAGGATAGTACTTCTTCAATAATCTGCCATTGATCGGCATCATGAGTGTATCGCCATTTGAAGTTATGAGGCGATACGATCCATTTGAGTAGACTGACACTACTACGAATGGTCCTTTCCATTTGGGTTGGAATTTTTCTTTTGTCTTGTGCGTCATCACCATGGGTCTTCTGACGGCTAAGACTAGGTCGCCTTTCTTGAAAGTTCGCACTTTAACTTTCTTGTTGAAGGCTTTGGTAATTCGAGCCTGGTAGAGCTCGATTTGCTGTTGGGCCTGCAGACGCTTGTCATCTAAGGCCTCCAATTCCTGGAGCCGCTGTCGATGCTTCTCCTCGGTTGTTATCTCCGCTGTCAAGGCGACGCGTAGAGATGGGATTTGGATTTCCAGTGGAAGGACGGCTTCGCACCCATAGACCAAAGAAAATGGCGTAGCTTTAGTTGGGGTTCGCACAGTTGTACGGTAAGCCCATAAGCATTCACCCAACTTGTCGTCCCAATCACGCTGACTTTTCGAGATGAATTTCTTGAGAAGCTTGCCAATAGTCTTGTTGAAAGCTTCTGCAAGGCCGTTAGCGGCAGGATAGTATGCCGTTGAGGACGCACTCTGGATTCTGAACTTGGCACAGAATCTCTGAAATGCCTGGCTGATGAACTGGGGTCCATTGTCATGGACAATTCGCTGAGGTACACCAAAATGGTAAACGACGTGATGCTTCACGAACTTGATCACGTTAGACGATTTTACCTCCTTCAAAGGAACGGCCTCAGCCCATTTAGAGAAATAATCGGTTATTGCCAGAATAAACCGATGTCCTTTTGATGATGGTGGGCTGATAGGTCCAACCACGTCCATCCCCCACATTTCAAATGGCCAGGTAGAGGCCGTAGAGTGAAGGTACCCTGGTGCTTGATGGATGAAATCGCCGTGCACTTGGCAGGCGTGACATCTCTTGGCGTAAGTGATGGCATTGGCAATCATCTTGGGCCAGTAGTAACCAAATCTTTGGAGTCGATGTGCCAATTTTGGGCCGGTTGGTGGGCTCTACACATGCCGTCGTGGGCTTCTTTTAATATCTCTTGAGCCTCCTTTGGTGAGAGGCACCGGAGCAAGACCCCGTCATGCGATCGACAATACAATGTTCGTGTAATCGCATTGTAGTAAAATTTAGGGGCTTTCCTTCGAATGGCAGCCGCTTCCTTGGCGTCCTCAGGCAGGATGCCATACAAGACATAGTCGATATAGGGAAATCGCCAGTCTTTAAGCTCTGACCCGGCTGACAATTCCAGCGCTTCTTTGCCTCGATACTCTCCCTTTGACTCCTGATAGTGCTTGAGAGCAATTCTCGGGCAATACAGGTCGTGGCTGTAGACGAATATCTTCTCCATTGCTCCAGCTGGAAGAGCTAAGGAGGCAGCGAGGGACGCCAGTGCATCTGCATGCGCGTTTTGCCTGCGCGGTACATGATCGATGTAAAAGTTTGTGAACCTCTCGGCCATGTGGATAGTTGCGTTGTAGTAGGGTACTAGGTCTTCATGTCTGACTTCGTACTCCCCGCGAACTTGGCTGACAATGAGTTTAGAATCACCGTATGCCTTGAGATTTTTAACGCCAATCTCATCGGCGAATTGCATCCCAATCAAGAGAGCGTTATACTCCGCTACATTGTTGGAACAAGGCTCAGTTAGTGAGACAGCTCGAGGAATCACATAGTTCTGTGGCGAGACGAGTACTACTCCTACCCCCGCTACGATGTGTCCTTTTGGGCTTGTTCTGGATGCACCGTCAAAGAAGAGTTGCCACACTTGACTTTCGAACGATGTCTGAGTTAGGCAGGCTTCAGCGACCTCATCTGGGAGATCGTCGTAAAGTTTGGTTGCCCTCGGATCTGGATACTCAGCCAGGAAATCCGCCACCGCTTGTCCTTTAATGGCCTTCTGTGGTAAAAAGTGCATTTCATATTGGGATAGCAATATGGCCCATTTTGCCAGCCGGCCATTTAGCGATGAAGGTTTAGTCATAAGTAACCTCAGGGGGTTAACTTTTGATATGACATTTATAGTTTGGCCTACCAAATAGTGTCGCATTTTCTGAATGGCGAACACCAGTGCCAAACATTCCTTCTCGATCGGGTTGTACCGATGTTCGGCTCCGATCATTGTTCTACTTAAATAGTAGATCGCTTGTTCTTGCCCTTGATCATCATTCTGAGCTAGTAGAGCTCCCAAAGAATGATCCATGCTTGGACGTATACCAGGAAAGGTTTTCCGGATACTGGAGCTGCAAGGACTGGTGGTTGAGTGAGGTATTGCTTGATTTCCTCAAATGCTTGTTGACAAGCATCGTCCCAAATGAACGAGACACCCTTCTTCATCAGCTTCGCGAAGGGTTGGCATCTTCCGGAAAGGTTTGAGATGAACCTGCGGATGTACGCCAATCGTCCTTGCAATCCCCTGAGCTCCTTGAGGCTTCTCGGGGGTTGCATCTCCTGGATAGCGCGGATCTTTTCCGGGTCCAAATGGATTCCTGTGGAAGTTACAACAAATCCTAGGAATTTGCCACTGGCCACCCCCAGGAAGGACTTGGTGGGATTCATCTTCAATTGATGAGCCCGCATGATATCAAAGACAACCTTCAGGTCAGCTATGTGATCACCCTTAGTGCGGCTTTTTACCGCGATGTCGTCAACATAACACTCCACCGTTTTGCGTATTTGCTGATGGAAAATGGCATTCATGGCCCTTTGATATGTTGCCCCCGCATTCTTCAATCCGAAGGGCATGACGGTGTAGCAATATACCCCTAGAGGTGTCCTGAATGAGGTATGCTTTTCGTCATCAGGATACATTTTAATTTGATTGTATCCTGAGAATCCATCCATGAAGGACATTCGTTCAAATTCATAAGTATTGTCAATCATGACATCTGTGATTGGCAATGGGAATTCGTCTTTGGGGCAAGCCTCGTTTAGATCACGGAAGTCGATGCAGATCCAGATCTTCCCGTTCTTCTTGGCAACTGGGACAATGTTGGCTACCCAGTCGGGATGTTGTTCTTCCCTGATGAAGCCAGAATTAATAAGTTTTCTGACTTCTGATTGAATTGCCTCCATTATTTCTTGACGGAACCGTCGCTGCTGTTGTTTGACAGGTTTTGCGTCCGGATTGATGTTGAGGCGGTGCATAGCCACTTGAGGATCCAGTCCAGGCATGTCCTCGTAATTCCAGGCGAAGACTTCTATATACTCTTGTACAAGAGATATTAGATCCTTCTTCTCCGAAGGTGTCAGGCCGTCGCTTATGAAGATGGGCTTAGGATTGGCCTCATCTCCTAGATTGACTTGAACAACCTTGTCTTCTGTGGGTGGCTCACGCTGTTCAAAGCGGGTATCCCAAAGAGTATTTAAATGTTTGATCCAAGGATCTGTATCAGATTGGATCATTTCTTCATCTTCGTCTTCCAGGTGGCTTGTTGAAACCATGTTCACTGAAAGTTCTCTGAAGATGTTGCCGACACTGACATCCGACTCCCATGATGATGTGTCTGAAGAGTGGTTATGACCTGATGGCCCTCTAGAATCAGAGGCTGACGGGATCGGAGTCGATACATAGCCCAACCCCTGGCGCGTCCGATGATAATAATCGGGGGCTTTCCCTTTCGGCACAAAGGATCGAAGTAGCGTTCTCCTTCCTTTGCCGAAGTTCAACCCGGGTCTGTTGGTTAGATCGTATCCCATGCACTTCATCATTTTGAGCGCTTTTGGTTCATAATGACCGAACTGAGGGGATTCCTCTTCGCCTTCCGATTCTTCGTGGGGCGTTGGTTCAGACGAGATTCGCCCAAAAGAATTGTTTTTGGCCTTTCCGTCTGGCTGGAACCATAAATATAGATTCTTGCGCATTACCATTCTCCTGGTATGTCCCGAAGGATGATTTTACTGGTACATGCAACGATGTCAAAGCATCCATCGCCGACCAGAGGTCTTCATCTACATCAGTGCTAGTATCTGACGGCACTGAATCAGAAGCAAACACAAAAAGATACGCTAAATCTAATTCTTCATTAATGTACCATCCGCCTGCATCATCAGCGGAGGTATTATCAACATCGGGCTTATTAATGCCCGTCACAGGTGGATCCAGCTCCCACACGCACTCATCTTCTTTTTCAGGCTCAGTGTCAGCCTCATTACCAGAGTCTGGCTCCTCTGGTTGTGGGACTTCATCTATTTCTACAGATTCCTGATATAGGAGAGAATCTGTGAAATAATTCTCCACTCCCTTGAACGGATGCCTCTCGGCAATCAACGTTCGCGCGTTTCCACTCCCGTCAATGTATTTCATGACTTGGTGGAGAGTAGAGGGAACGATGGAGTTGCGATGAATCCACGGTCGTCCTAGCAGCAAGTTATAGGAGGTGTCAGCATCTATGACGTAGCATGTCACCTCTGACCTCAGATCTCCAATCTGGCATTTGAGCTTGACCTTCCCCATCGGACGGGTACTGTTGGCATTGAACCCATAAATGGTCGTCTGGGTAGGGCTCAAACGGTGAGTAGGAATCCCGAGATGTTGCATGACCGGCGAGGCATGATGCTCAACGCGGACCCTGGATCTACCTGAATGCGATTCACTTCAGACGATCTAATATACCCTGTGAAGTACAGGGGTCGATCATGCTTCCCTTTAACCTGCATATCATCTGCTGTGAAGGTAATGCAGGGAGCATTTGGGGAGGTGTGGAGGCAATCCTCTACATCTTCCTCCCTCGGCACCTGGGTCATGAAGACCTCAGCATTTGCCAGAGCTTCTTGTAGAGCTTCTCTGGTCGACTTTGATAGTCTAAGAAGTTCATACAAGGTAATGCGTGCCGGGATGTTGGCTAGTTGAGCCAGGACATCAAAGCGGTAAGGTGTCATGGATCCTTCCGCTACACCTTTCGAAAGAACTCGAGAAAACCGAGTTTCTTTCTGTTTCTCCACAAGTTGTCTCGTGGAGGGCTTGGTTGGCTCTACAGCTGGTTGTGGAAGGGTTGCCGCCGTTTTGCCATACTGCTTCAAGTATGACTGTCCCGAACGGGTTCCCGCCATAGGTTGGTTGGGCTCGCGGCCAAGACTATTGTTTCCTCCTCGGAGTCGGTTAACGAGGGAACATCAGTCTCGGCTTCTCGAGAGGAGGCACACACCACATTGCAGGATGAAGCCTTTGCCTTGCCTTTGGATTTCCTGTTGGTCACAGTAGTCCATTGCTGTTCATTGACAAGGTCAGGGTGGACCCACATGATTTCCCCTTGAGGTGTGGGAACAGGTACCAAGCTTTTCTCTTGCTGCTGGTGAGGGTCTGTGTTGACCACTCTCAGCTCTCCTCTTGGGATAGGGACTACTCCAGAGGGTGTCGGAGGTTGTCTTCCGAACTGGAGAACTGACGTCACATTGGCCGTCACCTTCTTCTGCTCTGGTCGGAGCTTTAACACCTCCGCGTCAATCAGAGCTTGAAGGATGTCCTTGAAGACGTAGCAGCTTTTGGTAGGGTGCCCCAGCATCCTGTGGTACAAGCAATAGGTGGGATTGTCGTCTTACCGACTTCCTCGGGGCGCCTAGCTTCAGGGAGCTTCAGTCGGTTGCTCTTGTTGAGTAGTTTAAAGAGTGAATCGACATGTTCCTCCTTGAAGGAATACTGTTTGTTGGCCCGTGGTTGGCTCGAAGAGCCACTTCCCTTGACCAATTGAGGTTTAGCAGGGGACTTGGTCTCCGTTGCCAAGTTATCCTTCCTTTTGGTTTGGAGGGATGTGTCTGGCGCACGCCTTGTTGACCTCTCGGGCCTGGGCTTACCTTCTTCCGCTCTGACGCGGGCGACAATCTCCTCAGCCTGTTCACCTTGTTGGACTAATTGCTTCCAGGTGCGGCTTTCAGCGACTCCTATTTGAGCAAGGAGTGAGGTCTGGAGATTGTGGCGGCATGTTTCCACTAGAGTGACCTGGGTCATGCCACTTGGACATCGGAGTGCCACGTTCCGAAATCTTTCCACGAAAGACTTGACGGACTCTCCCTTTCGCTGTTTAGTAGCCAAAAGGGTGGGCATCGTGACTTCTGAGTCATCCTCGAAGAAGCGCGTTAAGAAAAGCTTCTCCAAATCGCCCCAGTTCTTGATAGAACCTTCTGGGAGCTTCATGAACCATTCAAAGGCCAGCCCTTTCAGGGTGCCGATGAACAGACGAGCCAGGATAGCATCGTTATCTACTACATTCCCGGTTTGGGATTTAAAGTAGTAGATGTGTTGGTTGGGTGACCCTTTCCCATCGAATGCTTGAAGGGTTGGAGCCTTGAACTTGGACGGGTATGGAACCAAGTCCCATTCAGCAGGATAGGGCCGGACCACTCCAGCTTCTTGGAGGCCTTTACGGTTGGTAAGGGCCTCGAGGCGTTGCTCCAATTGACTCATTCTTTTAGCATGAGCCTTCCCCTGGTCTTGGTCGCCCTTTACTTGCGACGAGAATTTGGACGAACTAGATGTAGATCGCTGCCTCTCCTCAGAAGGTTCAGAAGATGAGCTTCCTCCCTTTCTCCCTTTGCCCTTCGTCTTTTTAGGAGGAGATTTCCTCCTATCTTCGAGCAACTGGGCAAGCATCTGCTTGAGGGAGTCGATAGATTCCTGCTGAGAAAGAATCATATCCATTTGTGCCTTCTGGATTTATTCCAAACGTCTAGCCGTTTCCTCAGGAGTGCCTGTCATGTAGGCGGAGGCCTCCTTCTCAACGGAAGAGTTTGAAGCCCTTGATTCTGCCACGGCGGAGTGAGAATCATTCACTTTAATGCCATGGGCTAAGGCATTATAATCAATCGGGGGAATGGCCCCAGTCCGGGTGCGAGTGTGTTGATACACTCCTTCCGGTTCAGAGTCAGACTCATCCGAGCTGACTGCAGGTTGTTTTCCCTTGCTCCTGCTCGTCATATTCGCAGTGAGCTCTGGGTACTCAATATCAGAGAAGGTTCTCCTTCTGTGGGAGCGCCTTCTTTTGGCTGACGGGGGAATCAGGGTCAGCTGTCTAACTAAAGACTGCTGGTGCACGCCTGATCCGCAACGGCACTCAGAAAGCATATGGATGAGCCGTTGGCAGCAACATAATGAAGTGACCTGATTGGCACTTCTTTTCTTCGTCAAGTAAACCCTCAGATCCACGGGAGGGGGATCGAAGAGATTAACCTCGCAACGTCGAAGATGGGAGGCATCTATATGCTGTATAGCATGGACGCGGGTCTCAGGGACGCGATTTTTGCGCCGCGGCTGTAAGACGCGCGTCTGGCGTCTCTGTTGGGACGAGATGCGATTGGCGTGCTGCCGCTCGGTGCGTCGGGGCAGAGACGTTTGAGAGAGGATGGGCTGCTGAGCCCCACGCCTATGGGCGCGTGCCTCTCGTGCTTGACGAGGCGCAGAGGCTTCACCTTGGCGTTTGGTGAGTTGGTCTTCAGAGGACCTAGCTTGAGGAGTCTCGCGTTTGGGCCGCCAAACGCGGACTTCACGTGCTGGACGTGGCGCGGGCAAGGCGCCAGATTGTACGTCGCGTCCAGTCTCAGTCGGACAACTAGAGGTTCCAACTTGTAGCTGACGCGCACGTCTCCTCTGTCGACGCTCAGCGTTTCGGTTGCGTCGTGGAGGTGGAGAGTGACCAACGACGACCTGATGCTGAACACCAGAGATTTTGACCACGCGGGTCTCCTGAGAGACGCTGACGCGTGTGTTCAGTGTCGCGCGGTTGATCGCAGCGGCAGTTGTGCCTGAGATCACGCGGGCCTTCTGAGAGGCGTTGGCGCGTGTATCTTGCTTGGCACAGTTGGCAGCAGCAACGCCCGAGAGAGCTTCAGATCGGGCTTCGGGGGCATTTCCCGTCGAGACCCTGCGGCAGACGCGGGTCTTGGGGCTCTTGGAGCCGGAAGAGAGAAACTCTTCGTACTTTGCCCGATCGAACTCGACAACGAGCGATTCGACCATCTTTCCCTTAAGAAGGACGTCATCTTGCGCCACGATTTGCTCATCAGTGACAAACGAAGTCCCCAGCGGAGTCGCCATCTCTTGTTTGCGGAGGGAAAAAAATTTGCCGTAAAAGTTTCCTTGAATCAACTGAAAGCTTACAACGGATTAATACTCCGATTACAAGGGAGGGAGGATGTTGAGTCTTGAATCCTCCCTTTATTTAGTGCTGGGTTCTTCAAGTGGCGGTGGAGAGTGAATCTTGTTCTCCATTGACCGGATGACCGTCGGGATCGTCAGGGATCTTCTCTTTGGCTGGTAGAAGGAGTAACACAGCTCTGTCTACCAAAACTCTCAAAGAGGAGGTAGGCAAAGGGCAACTTGTTCGCAGCAAGTTTGCTGAAGAGTTTAGCTCTCTCCTACTTCTCTGGATGTCGTCTCGTCTGTGTGTGTTCCTCTTATAGCGACGGGGCTATTTATTGAGGTTCCAGGGGTGAACGTGCCCCTAAAAGCGCTCCACAATGAGGGGCTGACCTCCCCGCTATGTGGACGGTGAGTGGCCCCATAACCAGGGCGGTTATAACCGAGACGTGGGCCTTGGACCCTCTCGCCTTGATGCTGAGACGCGGGTGTCGAGCCCACGCGCCTTGAGGTTGAGACGCGGGTGTCGAGCCCACGCGCCTTGATGCTGAGACGCGGGTGTCGAGCCCACGCGCCTTGATGCTGAGACGCGGGTGTCGAGCCCACGCGCCTTGATGTTAAGACGCGGGTGTCGAGCCCACGTGCCTTGAACTTGAAACTCTGCTTTTTAATGGCTTGTCTTCTAGTGATTTTTAGACAGCCTACAACTCGGTATCGCAACACCTACAACGAGTTCATACTAGAACTCTTGGACCCGCAAGTCCCTCACTTGTTCCCGCAAGAATAACACACGCAAGCACACTAGCTTGCCGAGGCCGCACCTCTACACTGAGCTCCCAAAGAACTCATCACAAACATAAACCCGCAAGTTCGCCTCCTCAAATAGAAGATGAACACTTTGTGATCTCAACACTTTGATCACCACACTCTCACAACAAAGCTCCTATAGGATTGATATAGCAATGGAAAGCTCAAGTATGTGTAAGAAAAACAAGATAAAGTAGTGGAGAAAAACTCAAGAAATCTCTTTTGAAAAACACTCTTGAAAACTCTCCTTTTGATATGAAAGTATTAGCCCTAAAACAAGTGGAGAAAACCTCTAAGAGAGATGGAAAAAACTAGCTTTGAAACCCTCTCAAAATCTTGTAGAAAACAGCCCAAAATAGCCCCTCATATAGACTCCCAAAAACTAGCCGTTGGGGTCAAACTGCAGGTCAAAATGACCTGTCGGTCGACCGGCCAGTCGACCGGCCAACGGTCAAATTCTGACCATTGGGTCCTGCCGGTCGACTGCTCGGTCGACCGTGCCCTGGGCTAGACCTGCTGGTTACCGCCCGATCGATCAGGGCCAGATCCAGAGAGCAAAGCTCTCTGGACGGTCGACTGCACGGTCGACCGGCCCTCAAGCCAAAAGGTCGTGCACGTATCTGTGCACATCGGTCAACCACCCGGTCGACCGCCAGAAGGCCTGGTCAGCAAATCTTGGGATTAAAACTTAGTTTTTAAAACTCTTATAAAATCTCATAAAATCACATAAAATCTAAAAAAATAAGTTCATTGAAATACTTTGAAGTACAAATAGGTGTGATCAAATATCAACACATATTACAAACTTTTTGAATCATTTTTGTGATATAGAAATTTTGCCTTAAACAAAAACCCGTATTTGTCAAAATAATATCCAATTTGAAAAATGATTTTCCAAAACTTCTTCAAATATAAAAATAAGATTTTTTAAACACTTTTGAAGCTTAGTGTATATGGATATGATCCAATGCACATATAATGTGAAATATCTATATTTTTGACAAAAAGCTCTAAAATAAATTTTGATAAATATAAAACTTAAACATATGATATAGAATCACTAAATAAGTTTTTCTAAACATTTGAACCAACATGTACATGGATGAAATCCAAAACACATATAAACCATATAAACTTGTTTTGATGAAATCCAATCATGAAACATAGGAATGTATACTATGAAGCTCAAAAACCAAAATGGTATTTTCTAAAACTAAACTATTTTATGAAAATACATATAAATTTTGTGTGTGTGTGTATAAGAGCTTAAGCAATCCACAACTAATCTATCCTTTACATCTTGTCTAAAATAAAATCTTAACACTTACAAAACTAGACTCAAGTCTTCACGAAAATCTTCTTTTCCATCTTGACTTGGTCCAAACCTTGATCCATGAGCTAGACTCCTCTTGTGTACTTGATGCGATCATGATGCGCGAGCTCTTGAATCAATACGTGCTAACTTCAAAACTTGATTTCGAATCTTTTGTCGAAGCTAAACACCTGCTAAGATCTTGATCAAATATCTGAAACTATATAAACACATGATCATTAGTAGTATAACTACATGAGTTAATTATCATCAAAATTAGCGCGATGGGCCTTTGGGCCAACAATGGGCACACACAAACTATAACTAGCATATGAATATGTGCAATATAAAGCAATGTAAGATATAAGAGAGATAGAGTTGAGAGATAGTGGATCAAACGCAAACAACAAGTTATGTTTTGAGGTTCGAGCCATTGCTCTACGTCCCCGCCTTCACATAGAAGGATCCCCACTACATCCACACATGACCTTCCACAAAGGGACCTCCACTGAGGAATTACAACTCTACAGTTGGAGTACACTACTCCTCTCTCAAACACAATTACCTCTACACAAGAGGGATAGGCACAAAGCCAAAGTAAAAAAAAAGATTACAATCTGGTGATCTAATGATCACAAATAACACTTGGTAATCACAATAGACCACAAATAATTTTTCTCACAAAAACAAGATCGTATAGATAAGATTAGAGATAATAGCTCAAGTGTGAGAAACTAAGTGTTTGGAAAGAAAATAATAAAGAAAAATACTTGAGACAAACACTAAATAATTTGTAAAGAAAGATCAAAACCAATTTCCTAAAGACTCTCTTTCTTTAATTTTTCCAACACTTTAAAAACAAATAAAAGATAAAAATTTTAGCCTCAAAAATTTCTTTTAAACTTGATGCAAACCACTGAAAAAGATGGGAATAATAGCTCTCAAAAATCTTGTGAAAACAGTTTGAGAGAACCCCTATTTATAGGCTCTCAAGAATATAACCATTGGGGTCCAGAAATGGTCATTTTTTACCTGTCGGTCGACCGGCCGATCGACCGGCCAACGATCATATTTCAGACCGTTGAGCCACCGGTCGACCGGGCCTAAAGGCACTCAGCCCTGTCGGTCGACCGGCATTACCCGAGAGTTGGGTAGTTACAGTCGGTCGACTGCACCTTATAGGCAAGGCCTTGTGCACGTCCATGTGCACATCGGTCGACCGACCGGTCAACCAAGCTCTGGTTCGGTAGACCGGCCGGTCGACCGCCAGCAAGCCCAGGCTAGGGTTGAAGGGTTTGAAACTTGGTCTTTTAACATCTATAAAATCCCATAAAATCTCATAAATTCCATAAAAATAAGTTTTTATAAATATTTGAAGAACAAATATGTTGACCAAAATCAACACATATTACAAACTATTTGAAGTATTTTGTGATATAGAAATTAAGCTTTAATATAAAATCGGTATTTTCTAAAAACCAAACTTTGAAATGGAAATCCGATTTTTTCCAAACTTCCATAAATACAAAAATAGATATTTAAACTCTTTTGAAGCATAGAGTGTATGGATATCCAATACACATATAAAGATATATCTATATTTTGACGTTAAATCCAAAATAAGTTTGTTAATTGCAAAACTCTAAACACATGAAATCAAAATAAGTTTTTCTTAATATATGAAGCATAGATGTAAATAGATGAAATCTAATATACATTAAACTATATAAACTTGTTTTGATTCTATCTATTCATGAAAATCATATATATTTATATTTGAAATTCAAAATCGGTTAAACTGAAAACCAAATGTATTGAACTTGTGTGTGTGTGTGTGTGTGTGTGTGAACTTGAGAATATCAATACTAGTCTATCTTACACAAGATCTAAATACAAACTAAAGCTAAACAACTGAAGTCTTCTTATAGAACTCCTTATCCAAGCTGACTCGATCCAAACACGATCCAAAGAGCTTGACTCCATCCGAGTGCCAGATGTGATCTTGACTCGCAACCTCTTGAATTTACATGTGTTAGCTCCAAAACTCCTTTGTTGAAGCTAAATACCTACTAAGATCTTGATCAATAACTGAAACTATATAAACACAAAATTATTAGTAAACTAACCTTCATAAGTTAGTCATCATCAAAACTAAGGTGAAAGACCTCTGGGTTAACATTTCTTTCATATATTCTTTTCAATTATATTTTGCTTCACTTTTTCACAACTTGGCATAAGATATTTCACCCTTTCATATACTTGTTCACCGTTTAAAGCTTTTAGAGCTCTTTCTTCTTCTGTAGACCTATTGAACGCTTTCACAGCCTTCGATAACGGTGTGACACGAGCAAAAACCTTCGGTTACCAAGATATACTGTCTTTCTCTCATGCCTTAATTGAATAGAAAATATGTCTTCTGGCGCATATAGGACATGCTTTGTATTCTTTCATACTGTATCCCGACAAGTTACCATATGCTGAAAAATCATTGATTATCCAAAGTAATATAGTTTGAAGTGTGAAAAGTTCTTGACGATATGCATCATATACTTCTACCCTTCCTCTCACATTATCTTTAGGTCCTCAATAATAGGTGCCAAATAGCATCTATATCATTTTCTGACTGTCTGGGCCCTAATATTAGTAATAAAATCATAAGAAACTTGCGCTTCATGCACACTATAGAGGAAGATTATAAATAGTCAACACAATTAGTCATGTACTATGTGTGTTCCTCATGTTACCATGTGGATTCATTTCATCAGTCGAAAGACCTAACCGGAGATTCCTTGCATTACTCTCAAATTCAGAAAACTTTTATTGAATCATATTCTATTGCGGAGAATCAGCCAGATGTCGCAACATACTATCAATAATCTTCCCATCTGAATGTCACATCAAGCTCTTTGCATGTTCTGCATTCTTAAACAGTTTAAATTTAGGTATTATTAGAAAATACCATAATATCTTAGCTGGAGATTTGTCATTTATTTTGTAACGTGACCTTTCACACACCTGATATTTCTCTAAATATTCATATTCCTTTTAGTATAAAATACAACCATTAGGGCAATCATGTATCTTTTCATAATCCATACTCATAGAGCGCATGATTTTGTTGGCTTCGTACGTGCGATCCGAAAGTTCATTTTTTTTAGAAAGCATATCTTTTAAGAGTTTAAGTAAGCATGTAAAACTCTTATCACTCCAGCAATTTTTCGCTCTCAAATTGTATAATCTCAACACTGCAGATAACTTAGTGAATTTAGAATCAACATATAAAAGTTTTTCTGCAACATTCTTCTAGTTCTCGAATTAGTGTGGATGATTCACAAAGTATTCATCAACATCATGTATCATGTCTTCTAATTTATCACCCTCATCACATTCGAGTTTTTCTCTTTCATCACATCTTCTATCACTTTAATTAATAACTTTATCTTCTCTTGCACTCTCACCGTGCCATATTTATCTTGTATAACTTATATCAACCCATTAATAAATAAATGGTCCCTTAATACTTCAACTGTAATTTTATCAAGACAATCTCATTTCATGCACGGACAATTAATACGGTTAGGATTGTCTACATGCTCAAGAATAAAGTTGAAAAACTCTTATACACCTTTCTCATATTCGATACTTAACCGATCATCACAAATTCATTTCCGATCTATCTTTACTATGTCTAGACATAAAAAAACAAGAAATTAATTTTGATAAAACATGACATGAAAAATTCAAACAAAATTAATTTCCGATCCACAAGGCACCACTACAAAACATGCATGCATCATACAAACAGACATCACATACATGCATGTATGAACACACAAATACATCACACACATGTATAAATACACACACGAATGCGCACACACATCGCACACATCATGACACATGTCACACACACACATAAAAATACAAACGAATACACACATGTACATTACACACGTGAACACACACATCGCATATCACACATACACACAAATTTCACCAATTTTGCACACATTTAGCACCATTTTTTCACCAATTTACCACACATTTAGAACCAATTTTTTTCATAAATTTTGCACACATCACGCATCATGCTTACACACACATATTTCATTAATTTCACCAATTTAACATCAATCAATAATTTCACAATTTTTTCTAAACTAGCTAGCATTTTTTTAATAAATTTCACAAAATTTTCTAGACTCTATCTAGCATCAAATCAAAATTTTGTAAATTTATCATTTCACAAAACAATAATTTCACAAAATATAAGAAAATAAGAAGAGTGATACCTTGAGGTTCGCCGGAGGGGGAGAGAGGGCTCGCCGGAAGGGGGCTTGCCACGGCTTGCGCGAGGGGAGGAGGAGCCGGATTTCTTAGGGGAGAGATCGGAGCGGTAGAGTCTCCGTAGAGGCGACAGAGCGGGAGATCCGGAGAGGAAGCCGAGCAGGGGGATTTCTTGGGGGAAGAGAGAAATCGGGGTGAGGAGCGGCTCCGGATATCGGCGGAGGGGGCTCGGAGAGGAGGCTGAGGAGAAGGGGATTTCTTGGGGGAGAGAGATCGGGGCAGCAGAGGCTCCGGAGAGGCGGCGGAGAGGCGGCCGAGGGGGCAATTTGAGAGGGAGAGAAGGAGGGAGGGAGGAGGGGAGAGATATATATATATATGAGAGAGTGACCGAGTTGGGGAGGGATTTAGGGTTTTTTTCTTGGCTTTAACGCTGGTTTTCAGAGAAACTGGCATTAAATCCTGAGATTTAACGCCGGTAATCTCAGAATTTAACACCGGTAATCTCACGTTTTAATGCCAGTTTCTTAGAAACCGACGTTAAACATTCAAATTTAACGTCAGAGAATTTAATGTCGGTTTTCCAAGAAACCGGCGTTAAATAATTTTTTTACGTCGTTTTATATTTAAAAATGACATAAATTTAGGTGCCTTTTAACCGTATATTGTTTGTAGTGCAAAGCAATCATAAGTTGAAGATTATAGTGAAACAAAAGGAGAATTGCAACTCTCAAACCTTGCGACTCTTATTCAATCTAAAAGAGAATTAATTTAAGAACAACAGTAGATTAATGCACACCCACAAAATAACGGAATTATTTTCTTCGTGGGCTAAAAATGCAGATATTAACGAACTAACAAACTGATGATTAAAAAACAAAAAAAAACATAAATGGTAGCAGTGAAGCAAATGCGGTGAGAGAGCAAGTTCAAGAGAGAGCGCACAATCAACATAGTGAGAGGATTAATTTTTCCGTGTGTTGAGAGAGGCAAAGTTCGGAGAGTTCACAACAAAAATTGACAACAAAAATGCAAAACAAGAAAAACACTGAAACTCTAGATGCCATGAAAAGAAACAAAAAGAAAGGGGGAGGGAAGAGAGACGAAGAAAGATATTGAAATTAAGATTAAATTTAAGCCGTGCAATGTTTCCAGAGTTTTGACTCTTAGACTTGTTTCAATAATTTTATTTTGAGCCTGAAACTCGCCAAACTTTAGTTTAGAAAACTTAATTTGTTCGCAAACGAGACCTAGAAGAGAGCATTGTTACAAAGTCTCTTTTACACACAATGATGAAGAAGATTAGGTATGACGCTGCTACTGCTTCTATATATATGGATATTTATGTTTACTGACAAACTTTATGTTAGGGCGAATTTCACTGGAAAAGAGAACTCGAAAACTATTAACCAGTCAAATCTACCGCGTTTCACGCGGAGTCCATCATTCGTATCTGTGTGTCAGAATTCTGCGCGGTTTCGGAGTGGTGGAGAGATGAAACGAGAGAGAGTAATTAGTGGGCTCGCATGCACTTTTTGCAGCCACCACCGATTTTTCTGATTTTTTTTTAAACAAACGAGATTTTAAAAAAGGGTGATGTGGCGTATGTGTCATATTTCAAAAATGATTTACGACTTACCAAACACGTCCTTAGTGAATACAATGAGATACTTTTGTCGGTTCATTCATTTCATGTACTCCACGTACAATCGCTCCATGAATTAAATTCTAGCAATCCATTGACCATTCAGTTATATAATCTAGATGGGTTCAATATCGATTACTTCAAGAGCTATCAAAGTCGATAACTAATAATTTCTTCATTTTGTTTGGGCTATCCACACTCATTGGATACATGTAGGAAGAGGGGGGTGCGAACAAATCTGATATAGCATTTACCATATTCGTATTTGTTTCTAACTTTCAGATGCAGGTACAGATACAGATATTATCGAATATGAAAAATTGTTATCCATGTCCAGATATGAGTTGAATATGTGGGAAACGGTTATGGATACATATAGGAATTTGACACCAGTACAATTGGAAAAGAATGATTGAATTCAGTCTGAAACTTTCATAAAAAAGAAAAGAATATAACAGGAATTCAAGTTGGAAACAACCACGTGAGAGGAATTCAGTTTATACTTAACAATGAAATAAGTACTGTTATAGAAAGGCTAACCACCATGTTGAAGCTAAAAATAAGCCAGACAAGCTCCCCCCTCATGGATTTTGAGAAACTTGAAGCGTTGGGTGTTTTGAAATTATCTTGAGGCTTGCCTGGTAGAGTCATAATGTTAACGAAGGCGGAAGAGAGGATAAATGCTGGTCTATATCATGTTGCTTGTTTGTTTTTCTTGGATCCTGTTGTTGGTGTGTGACATGTCAATGCTACTGATTATGTTGTTTTTTTCCTTTTATTCTTACTTTTTCTCTCTTTTTTTTTCTCTATTGTCTTTATCTTCTTTGTATTTAGGCTTCTTGTACCATTGTGTTCATTTGGGATGTGGTTAACTCATATCTAGGTTGATGCCGAGCCAATAGCTAATCATAAAATTGTTCATCTCTCATTGTGGACTTTTCTCTACTTCGAGTTTACCCCTGTTAATGGGAAAAGGTTTGGATGAAAATTATCAAATTGCTTTCTAATTTTCTATCATGCAATCTCTTCCATTACTTTCATATATGAGGTCAGTAATTTTTTATTTTTTTTTATTCCTATACTCGTTATTGTCTGACTACTTTTATGCATTTCCTCTTGCAACATGTAGCTTTCTGCTTCCATATCAAATGACATAGAAAACAAATTTTACACTTGAGGTGCTTATTCATGTAGGAAGATGCATGCTTCCATGATGTAGATTAGTTTTTGGCTTAATGACCAGACTTTGTTAAGTTTGAATCGTCTTAGTATCCTCCTAAAGAAAAAGAATGTAAGGTCCACTTGTGGTGTAAACATCTGTCCTTTGATTACAACTTCTTACCACATTGTAGGAATTATTAATACGCTTTGCCTATAGTTGAAATTGAAACTGCCGGTCCTTTGCTTACAGTCTTCCATCACACGGCAAGGATCATACTTCTGTAACAAGGATGCATGCTTCACTCTATGATAGATTTGCTGCCTACAGAGCCATTTTGCTTCTTGGAGGTTTATAAATCTTGTCAATTGTATGTAGTTCAATTAGTTTAGATTTTTGACATGACAAGAGACTTTGAGATAATTCACAAACATCATGAGACTAACAAACTTAGTGTTTTAAAATCTATAAAATAAAAGTTGAATGAAATAAAATAACCAAATTAGCTAGCATGATTGGTTGTTAAGTGGCTGCTTAAGAAGACGCCTGGAATTAGCTCCCATGGTTGAGCACTCAAATTTGAACTTCTGACTTGGTTGCAGACCATTAGGGCTCCTAAACGAGCGAATGAGCCTAGCTTTGATTGTTGGTTGAATTATTTAAACGAGCTTACATTGTGTTGAGCTCAACTCAGTTAAATTATTGAACGAGCCGGGTCAAAATCTTAACAAGCTTAAAAGAGCTCCCAACGAACGAGGACGAGCCTTGTGCTTCTTTAGCCTGTTTACAATTCTAAGAAACTTGTAGCACATATATTTTAAGAATACATGAATAAGTAATGCAAATATGAACTGAAAAATTGAGTGGTGAGTTGGCTGACAAGTAAAATTTGAGCTTAGGATTTGTTCTTTATATGAATGCAATTAGTCTTGCAAGCTAAAAGTAAAAAAGAACCAGTTTAGAACACCAATCCACGAATCAAAAAAAGAAAGTCCAAGCTCGAACAAGAGCCAAGCTAAGTCCAGCTGTGAGCAAGTTCTGTCATAGAGCTTAGATTTTTGTTCAAGCTCAGCTCTTTTGGTTATTGAACAAATCTGAACGAGCTTTTACTGAGGAGCCTCGAGCTTCTTGAGCACACTACCAGCCCAATAAACCTGTTTGCGGCAAGCAAGATATAACTCACCAAATCACCCACAATATTGTTCATCATTTTAACCTTCTATACATTTTTGCTCTTCCATTAATAGTTGATAATCTTTCTTTGATCTCTTTTCTTCCCTTGTAACCATTTATTTTTTAAAGACGTGCTTAATGAGAACTCACTTATCTTCCCATTCATGAAACCTCTATCTAAATTTTGGAAGAAATCAGGTATCACTATCATCAAGGGTGTTCGCCATAACTTTCTCCCAGTTTATGTTATCAACCAAGCAAGTTATTATCCACATATGAGGGGTTCAATGAAAATAGGAATTTTTCCAAACTTTCAGGAAGGTCAGTTGGCCCAAAAAAAAACTAAAGTCAAGACAGCAAACAAACACCAAAACACCCCCCCACCCCCCACACACACGCGCTTATACAACCACCCAATAATCCTTCTAGCGCGCCCCACATGAATCCATCCCTGTCAGAACTGAGGTTTTTATTTCACTTGCACATCAAAGTGTACCTATTGCTGCAGTTTGAATGTAAATATGTAGTAACACCCATTAGCAGTTAAA